>CAWUFW010004550.1:380000-440000 GCA_963921515.1 Calotriton arnoldi
CCGCATGTTCGTGGGGCACCCGGTGCTAAATCATTCATAGACGACCTGATTCTGGGTCAGGGTTTCGTAAGTAGCAGAGCAGCTACCTCGCTGCGATCTATTGAAAGTCATCCTCTGAGCCAAGCTTTTGTCTCTCTGTGCGTGGGTGCCCGCGGATGCCCTCCTCCACCACACCCAGGGGTGGGTCCCTCTGCCGCCAGGCCGGCAGGAGGGACACGGAGGGGGTAACGCGGGCCTGTGGGAGGCTGCCTCCACCATGTGCCCTCCGGCATGGGGGCCTCCCCCTCCCATCCCTGCCCCACTGGGGTGCTGGGACGGGGGCCACCATCCCTTGCAGGTCACCAGGGTGACCAGATGGCCTGGGCCGGCCGGGCCTCCCCTTCCCGCTGCTCCCCTGCAAGTCGAGCAGGGAGGCGAGCAGCCCCGGGGAAGAAGCCTCCCGAGCAGCGGCCTCGGTGTGCCTGGCCACCCTCGCCGTCGTCGGACTGCAAGGGCGACTGGGTACAGCACCCTCCCAGGCCATCTGAGCGCTGGGTCATCCCCGGCCATCTGGTCGCCTGGGTGCATGACCAGATGGCCATGCGGGCTAGGCAACCAGATGGCCCTGCAGGCTGGGCAACCAGATGGCCCTGCGGGCTGGGCAACCAGATGGCCCTGCGGGCCCGGGTGACCTGATTACCCTGTGGGCCGGGTGACCAGATGGCCGGCCTGCTGGCTAGCCGAGCTAACTCCTACTTTTGTCCTTCCCCAGGGTTCTGTAAGCCCCCACTATGTGGGGGCTTAATAGTCAAGGAAAATGGGCTCCCCAGGCAGGCCGGCGGGGAGAGGATGTGGCCTGGGCTTAACCCTCCTTGGTTCCAGCCGAGGGTCCGGGCACTGGGGACGGGGGTCCACCGGGGCCTGGGGAGGCTCTCCCCGGCCTGGCTAGGGCTCAGAAGCTGGGACCGGGCCTGGGGCTTGAGCTCCGTCTGGCAGGCCCCAGGGTGCGGGAGCCCCCCGTCCTGCAAGCCAGGCGAGGGTCCGGGCGCTGGGGATGGGGGTCCACCGGGACCCGGGGAGGCTCTCCCCAGCCTGGCTAGGGCTCGGAAGCTGGGACCGGGCCCGGGGCTCGAGCTCCGTCCGGCGGGCCCCGGGGTGCGGGAGCTCCCCGTCCTGCAAGCCAGCGGAGGGTCCGGGGCTGGGGACGGGGGTCCACCGGGGCCTGGGAAGGCTCTCCCCGGCCTGGCTAGGGTTCAGAAGCTAGGACCGGGCCTGGGGCTCGAGCTCCGTCCGGCGGGCCCCAGGATGCGGGAGCCCCCCCGTCCTGCAAGCCAGCCGAGGGTCCAGGGGGCTGGGGACGGGGGTCCACCGGGGCCCGGGGAGGCTCTCCCCGGCCTGGCTAGGGTTCGGAAGCTGGGACTGGGCCCGGGGCTCGAACTCCGTCCGGCGGGCCCCGGGGTGCAGGAGCCCTCCGTCCTGCAAGCCAGCCGAGGGTCCGGGTGCTGGGGACGGGAGTCCACCGGGGCCCAGGGAGGCTCTCCCCGGCCTGGCTAGGGTTCGGAAGCTAGGACCGGGCCCGGGGCTCGAGCTCTGTCCGGCGGTCCCGGGGTGCGGGAGCCCCCCATCCTGCAAGCCAGCCGAGGGTCTGGGCGCTGGGGACAGGGGTCCACCGGGGCCCGGGGAGGCTCTCCCCGGCCTGGCTAGGGTTCGGAAGCTGGGACCGGGCCCGGGGCTCGACCTCCATCCGGCGGGCCCCGGGGTGTGGGAGCACCCCGTCCTGCAAGCCAGCCGAGGGTCTGGGCGCAGGGGATGGGGGTCCACCGGGGCCCGGGGAGGCTCTCCCCGGCCTGGCTGCTTTCAGAAGCAGGGATCGGGCCGGGGAGTGGGGGTGGCTGGCTAAGTCCGCTCCGCTGGCGGCGCGGAGTTCTCTGCCCACCCCTACTATAGACCACCCGTGGAGTAGAGCTGCATAGAAGTATTGACGCCCCCAATCAAGAGAGCTTCTACCCAAACCATGCTACCACCCCTGGCTTTTCCATGTGGCTTGTTTAGTTAATACTTTGGAAAATGAAAGTAAAAAAAAACAAATGCTTAGAGACTGTATTGCATTTGTCTTTTTAAAAATGCACTAAGATTTGTAAGCTGTTTCCAGCTGATTAGCAGCAATGTGGTTGTGTCACTTAGGTCGATCCCAGAGTGCCGGTAGCCCTGTCAGAGAATTCAAATGGAGCTGAGCTTTCACCTCTAACATCAAAAAATGAATAGGCCTGGACCTGTTTTACAGAACACATAACATGCATATTCCACTCTTCCAGTACACCACATAGTCACCATTGTTGGGAACTGGTTTGCCGTCCTAGATCTATATACAAAACTACTGACTGGAATGTGAAAAACCAGAATAGCAGCATTTGGAGAGCTATAAAGCCCAGTGTGTTCTAGGGCTCGGAGAAAGACTCTTTGTCTTCTTCTACAGTAAGTGTCCGCTCCCTCTCTTATACAGATTTACACCAATTTAATGGCTTTCCCCATTTTATATTGTCTGAGAAACCAAAAAATAATTTCATAATATTTTTGTATTTAATTCTCAAAGTCTACTTTCCATATTTAATAAACTGTTAACCAGCTGCAAAAGTCTTATAATTGAATATAATATTTTTATATCTCATTCCCAAAGGTGTACAGAACCAGACCCAGCAGGTGAGTGGACTTAATGCTTATGAGCAGCACAGGCAGTTTGCAGATATTAGCACCACCTGAGTGATGCTGAATCTGTAGAGATGTTGTGGAGTTTATTCTTGGGGGATTCTGTGCAGTGTCTAGATAAAACCCTGCACCTTTCAAACGTTTTGTATTTCCTCTTTGTTTTTTCAACGCTTTACAAAATGCTGCTATGAATAATCACTAGTGCGGGATTTTCCTGCCGGGGTTAGTGTTCAAGCCATGTGTATTGATTCTGTTGCTAATTTAGGCTTTGAACCCCTTAATAATGTCTTCTTCCTTCTTAAATTATTTCTCTTTCGTGTTCTTTTTTTTTGTTTGAGGGTACTTTTCATGTTTACTCAGCATATGCATTCTTATCATTATTAATACGACATACTCGAGTACTGACTTTGTAATGTCACTTTGGTATAATACAGATCGCTTCATGCCTTTCAAGATTATTTTTAATAAATATAGATAGGTTATGCAGAGGTCGCATCCTATGTTCATGCATTTACCAAGGGCAATATATGTGGCAGGGCTGTGTTCTAAGGATGTTACATAGAAGTATCCAGGCATCGAGTATCTATGCTTTCACATGAGTGATGACTTGAGGCTCTGGCACCCATGGGAGTGGAGCTATACACACCTTTGTACATCTCCCCCTCCAGGAGGAGGCACCACTGAACTGATGAGTCAGCGTTCTGTGGTATGCTCACTGACAGGCGGGGTATTATTAGGGGTCACTAGTGGCTGCAGCTGCAACACACTACATGCTGTACTCATATTTCAAGAATTCACAAAATACCGAGATCTCGGTTACAGGAACCTAGCCAGTTTCTTCAAAAAGTTTTTTACTCATATGAGAGTCAGAAAAAACAGTAAAAAAGGAAAAATGTCCTTTCTTGAGTCCCCTCACTCACCAGGGTTTCCCCATGGACCGGTTTCGGGGCATCACCCCTTATCAGCCAGGCTAGCTTGAATTCAGTGGCACAGTGAGCCCAGGACCCATATGTGAGCAAACCCGGATGAGGGGTGATTCCCCATAACCGGTCCCAGGATGCTTGTTTCCGGTCCAGGGAGGGCCAGGCTTGGCAGTTCGGACTAGACTGTTCCTATGAGGAACAGGGTCAAGATTCATTTGCCTATGGCTGGGTCTAAACTGGGGTGGCATGGGGAGCAAAAGAACAATGAATTTCACCCAGATCTCTTGACTGGGGGTGAATGTTTGATTTGCTCTGCATTCCATTCATCATCTGTGTGTCTCTTGCTTTCTCGCCCTAAGTGCGCCGGGTATGCCCAGACGTGGGTCCCAGGCTCACTGTGCCACTGGATTCAAGCTAGCCTGGCTGATGAAGGGTGATGCCCCGAAACCGGTCCCAGGATGCTTGTTTCCGGTCCAGGGAGGACCTGACTTTGCAGTTCGGGCTGGACTGTTCCCATGAGGAGCAGGGTTAAGAGTGATTTGCATATGGCTGGGTCTAAACTGGGGTTGGCATGGTGAGCAAAAGAACAATGGATTTAACCCAGATCTCTTGACTGGGGGTGAATATTTGATTTGTTCTGCATTCAGTCCATCACCTGTGTGCCTTTTGTATGTAATTGCAGCACAGGACATACCTTACGCCATATGTGGCACTGTTACATGTATAACACACATACAATAATTTTTTTTAAATGGGAGAAAATTGAAGTGCAGAAAATTTTAATTTCTCTCATTTCAAAAAATGCCTCTATTTTCAGTTATACTTATGGCACAGTGTCTACTGGCCACCAGGAGTAAGGGGCCTGCTTTTTGTAAATGCAACACTTTAAAATGGGAGAAAATTAAATTGAAGAGTTCACTTAATCATTAAGGTAACTTTTCATTTAATTTTTCTCCCATTTAAAAGCATTCAGAAACATCATTTTGTCCACAGCTCCAATATTGAGTTGACAAGGACTTTTATTTAAGAGTTAAATACCTCAGTAGTTGTTGACCTCTGTGCCACAGCCTGGGTCATACATCTAACTGAGCACTGTTCATTATCAGGCCCTGCTATCTGCAGCCTGATGACAATAATGTAAAATAAACACAGCCTTCCCTTAACTTTAAAAGGAAAATATGACCAAGTTGTGCTTATTTAAAAATGAACTCAGCTGTGAGTTACTATGAAGGTGTCTGGGACATACTGGCAACTTCCAATCGACTGGTTGGAGAAACCTGCTCTGGAGCAACCCCCCCTCAACCTGCATTACTCTTTATCTCCCGACACCCTAAAATGCTTACAAAGGCAAATCAGTCAATTTGCATAGACTATATGTATGAAGGGCTCAACAGAGTTTCAGATCCACTCCCCCTGCTCCTGTAATGCAATTCTTCATTGCCCCTTAGAATGCATGTCTCTGAGGATGATCAACCTATGTTGTTTTATAAGCTCACTTCAGTAGACCTCGGCCATGTGTCTGTAACCACTGGGTAACTCCAATGGTGCTGGAATAAAATTGAGAGTGGTGGCGCTGGCCAGTGGCCTCGCAAATCTCACTAAATCCATTTAGGTTTCCAAAAATCCAATCGATCACAAAATAACCACAAGACTCTCACATAGGAGGGGGCAGATTTTCTGTATTCTCTATTTTAAAATGTAAAAAAAAATGTTTTCATTGTGGACCCCTTTGCCAATGACCGGATGCCACTAAGTCAAGAACCGTAATTGGGTAAACACAATGCATCAGTCTTGAAATAAAGGGTAAAATGTATCAACACTTTCACAAAAGTGATGCAAACCCAGCATAAAATGGTGTGTCAGAATTTACGTTCCAAGAAAAAAAAGGATTTTGCCTATGCACTACTTTGCATCAAGGGGCGTTCCATGGATGGCACATAGGCATCCCCATGCAACCACCCATGATTTATGATGCAAAAATAACTCTACTAACATTGATAGACAATCCTTTCCACCAAAAAACTTATGCCTCTTGTAGCAGCCATAAGGTTTGAGAAACATTTTCTTTTCCCAAAACATTTTAAACTTCAGAAGTCTTCTGCACTGTACAACAAACATATAAAGTGGGATAAGTAATACATCATAGGTTTTGTCCTGGAAGGTCCCCTTCCGGTACAATACCTATGCTTGACACAACGCACACACACCATCACTATGGTGCAAGGGTATCTGTGTTCCAGCCTGGCAGCCAAAAGTACACCAGCGCGAAAGGAGAGAAAAACAGTGCCATATCTTTGTAGCTATGATCCTGTTTTTGTTTTTCCCATTAACGCAACGCAGTGCAGCAACTTTGCTGGCTGACCTGCATTGCGCTAAAAATGAGTAAATCTGCCTCACAGTTTCCAAATTCCTCAATATATGTGTTGTTTTGTAGAAGTCAGTCTGTGTCCATGCTTCTGTCATTAGCCTATTTAAACTGCACATCAGTGTGTGAGGGAGACAGGAGTGGTATTACGTTATGGCCACTATCGGCATTTGCCTTTTGGGAACACCAGAAGAGGCCACTGCAGGGTCCCAGATTGAAACAAAGCAACAAATGGGCTTGAAATTAGGATAGTGACTAGATGACGGAGTGCGTCCATACAGGTGACATTCTGCCTGCATTCAAGAAAAGGCTTGCACCAGAGCTGGAGGGAGATTGGTGGACATATGCAGCATCTGCACAGGCATCATCAGAGACTATGGCTGACACTTCTTCCTCTTTTTTCCAGCTCCACAGGACTCTCTTTGGAGGTGACCACACCTGAAAGAAGAAGTGTCATTTAGAGAGCTCTCTGACATAGGTAAATAATTTACCATAACTGAGAGGTGTTGTTGACACATGAACATTTGCAGCTCTTGGTGAAGGTGCACATTGTTGAAAACTCCATAACACCTCTATGTGCAATCTGGCCCAGGTTTCTCCCGGCTGTTTTATCTCCATGTGATGGGCTAGACTTGTTATGGCCTAGAGCCTACATTGTCATTAGTCACTTAGATACAATATTTTGGACCCTGATTTCCCCCAGTCCCATTTCCATACTATGTTGCCGACAACAGGTGCAAGAAAAGGGGTGTATTTAGGTGTGTGGTTAACAAGTTTCTCAAATGAACATTTATAGGACGTATTCCTGCATCTAAATCTGCCTATTTGGAGTTATTGTTCCTCAAATGGGGAATAACATGTGGAACTTGAATTAGTGGGTCCTTTTCCACATGAGATGGCCCTATTCCAGACACAATTCCTCTCCCTTTCAACTGCGACACTGAGCCAGTGGTAAATTGGGCCGGGAGTATCTGTCTGTGGATGGGGAGGTTGGTGGTGAGGTTGTCGTTGAAGAGGTGAAGCTGGTGCTGGACAGGCGATAAACATCCAAGCTACCCTAGTGCTGGGGAATAGCTTGGGCACAGATCAGGCTGTGCTTGAGCTCGCAGACCCTGCCAGGTCCGCATATGAATTTTCTGGTCATAGTTTCCAGATGGTAAAATAGAACGTGGTGTTACTGCACCTCGAGTATCCGGGTGTAGAAGGACCGAGCCACTTCTGGTCGGTGGAGCAGTAACCCACCCTGGGATACAGCGCCACCCAACTTGTAATATGGTCCCAAGTCTGGTAAAACAAAGGGCATTTTTGAGCTTGCCCCAGAAAATATCAATATTAAATGCAAACAAAGCTGACTTGTTCCATATGATTAGTGCACCACCTACTGGTAGCATTAAATTACTGCAAAAGTCGTGAGGGAAAACGGTGAGGGGGCCTGGCCCCTCAGCCGCTATGGACGGGCTCCAACTTCAACTTCTATTAGAACTGTTTAAGGGAGAATTGGCAATCATTTCTTAAGGTTTGTTTTCTTGCACCTTCATGAAATTGTCACACTATTCTCTCAGTCATCTACTGGTTATTTAAATATTGTGTAACACTTTTGCAAAACTGGATCATAGATTTGATTTAATAATAAAATAACATGTTGTTTAGGGAGAGGTCCTTGAAAAGATATCAGCTTTGTCTGTGTTGATGAAGTAGAGCAATGCACATCTAGCACATGCCAGGAGGGCTCCATCTATGCTAGATTTCTAGGGTAGCCTCATAAGATACGTTAAAAGACAATACATCTTAATAGAATATATTTACATAGGAAATGGTTATCCTGAAAATCTGGCTAGGACCGGCCTACCTGCCCTTCATTTACCCCCGACCCCTACCAAAATACGTGGTGACTGTACATGATTGAAACCAAAGCCTAAAACGCCTCTGTGTGTACAGGTATTTCCATTGTGAACAAAAGTGGCTGCAATTCCAACAGCATGTTATGATGACAGCAAAGTAAAACAAATTAATTTGCAAGTGTGATTATGGAATTCTTTTGGATGCCTGAGCCTGGCATCCAAATAGCAATCACTTCCTAAACAGAAAAGTGATAAATACGCGTTTAAAATGTTGAGTCAGAAAAGCTCACACTGGTTATGACATAGAAGCTAGAAGTGAAGTTGGATTTGCAAACTACAGAAACTAAGAGCTACAGATTCCCTAACCTAATGGTTACACACTTAACAATGTGACCACCAACAAAATATCATTCCCTTGAAGGAAAGCCCACCCAAGAATAGCAACAACTAAAAACATGTGAAAGCCAATGGTTGAAGGTGGCAGAACCAAAGCCCATTCTCTGTTCCTCTTCTTATTAAACGATCTTTAAAGAATTGATGACATGATGTCTTCCAGACCGCTAAAACAGACCTAAAAAGGACCCTTAGTACCCAGGCTTATAACTACAAACGTCACAATACCAGAAAGACACAGCAGTGTGTTATATAGACAGCCATTAGTTGCTGAAGTGCTAGAGGAAAGCAAAAAAACTGGATATTTATTCCATTGCAAATCAGTTCCAAGATCTGCAGAAAGCAAATTCCCAAAACCTGCGGAGGAAATATGTCAACATCTGATAGGACAACTGGGATTTAGGCTGAATTGGCAGGGAAAAACATACATATATTTAATAGGCAAAGATGAAACAATGCACCTCACACACTGCATATAGTTTTATTCACTATATTTTTCTTGTTTTAAACTTGTGGTTTAAGAACTACATGCAGTGTTCAACACGGGTGGCTCCCCCGCTAAGGCGGAGGAGCCGCACCCTATTGCCTTTCAGCATGGCAAAAAACGTAAAAATTAAATGATAATTACGCAATGTTATTATCATATTATTTTTCCATGCTGAGGCAGATTTTTGGGGTGGGGATAGGCTGGGCAAGACAGGGGGAGGAGTAGTTGTTCACTCCTAAGTGCGAATGAATGTTTGGCCAGCCCTCTGGGGCCGGCAAAACATTCTTGCGCACTTTGCATGTTCTCCAACCAGGCTGCATTACAGCCTGGTTGGAGAACATGCCCAGGCTCCCATTCCCCATCTGAGCGGCGAACCACGGCGCTCAGACCAATCACAACGCTGCACAGCATTGTGATTGGCTTAGGGGAGCCTGGGTGCTTCCTGCTTCCTGTTCAAACAGAAGCCAGGAAGAGGACGGAGAGGACGGAAGAGAGGCGGTAGCCAGCCATTCGGCTGTACGGCAGGTAAGTGATATTTGTTTATTTCATTTTTTTCCCCCGATTCCCCACCTGCCCGCCTCGCTACTGCTTTGCAGGAGCAGCCGCGAATGATGTTAAACAAACACATTTTGAAAGCTAGTTGAGGTCAGGAAACAAACCTAAAAGACCACGATCACCTTTGGGGAATTGGGACCCCGCCTACACTGGCTGTGTATCTGATCTTGATTCCTCTCCCTGCTTTTGCACCTTATTGTACCTAGTCACTGCTCTGAACAAACCAGATACACACATGCCTACATACAACCACAAGGCGGCATGTACATGCAGGCCATTTCTGTGCTGAGTCCAATATTCTAAGTTCAACAGAATCTGCTTTACTATGGGAGGTAGAAAGCACAGTATTAATAAAGTGCTGTTCAATGCACACCACACAATGAATTGTTAGCAGACATCATTTGGAGTAGGTTCAGCAAAAATTATATGGTTTTATTTCCTAAAGAACCCTGATAATTGTTTGTGTTTGTGGCAATACTTCGTTTATATACGTCTGTTGGAAGTTCAAAATAGCTGGTTTATTCCACATTTGCCTGTAAAAACATAATGTACTGCACACTTTGACTTTTCCTGCCGCATGTCTAAAGCAAATGCGAAAAATAATTTAGTTCTCCATTGCGGAATAATTCTAGTGGCCCATTCTTAAATGATTTGGGATAGAAAATCGATGAAGAAACTGAAAATCTTTAAACTCCAAGTGATTTTTTTGAGTGGCAGTATCTAGTTACAACACTGATTAAATAAACACGCAGTTGTTCAAATGGATTTTATTTTTGAATTTATTGGAACATATTTACATAATGCGGTTCTAGCCCTAGAGGGCAGCAGAGTGCTGTGAGTAGAACACAGAAATATGCGCCATTATGTGCTGATCACAGATGCATGGCAGACTTTAACAGGCTTTGGCATAGTCAATAGGTCTGATTTGCAATTTCAGCTGTAGACCCGACCCATTCTGTTTGCTAATGCTTGCTAAAAATACAGTTTGTTAAATACGTGCATGTGCTGTAATGGTACTGCACTTCGATTGGCAAAATGTAACTAGAACAATAAACAATCACTAATATGTTTAAGAGTATGGTGTTACTTCTACCTCGCAGCAAAGACCTGGAGCACCCTGCCTCTCCACCTCAGTCAATCACCATCACTGCCTCAATTCAGCAAGGACCTCAAGACCTGGCTCTTCGACTGAACCACAGCGCCTTCGACGGATCAGCACCCCCACCCAGCATCTTGAGACCCTTACAGGTCAGTAGTTGTGCTTTACAAGACACTTGATTGATTGATTGATTGACAACAGATTTGCACTGCAGGACACTTGCACAAATTTACTACAATGCACTCTTGCACTCACTGGGCCTGATTCACAAAGGTTAACGTGCACTTTTTGTGTAAGTTTACTATTTTTGGGGGGGGGATCACAAACTACAAGTTTAATTTTACTAATAGTAATTTTACGACTGTGGAGACTTTGCACTTAAAAAGATAAGCCTGCACTATCTTTTCACATGCACAGTTCTTCGCCCCGACTGCGGACTCTCTGCAGTCATAAAACTGCTATTAGTAAAATTAAACTTGTTGTTTGGGAATTTAAACAAAATAGCAAACTTACACAAAAGTGTAAGTTTACATTCATGAATCAGGACCACTCTCTCTCAAGGTACTCACAAAAGTTCACCCAAGGCCCTAATTCATAGCAATACACTTGTGCACTCACTGTTTCACCAATCACCAAAAGAGCAGCTCAGACAAACCCCTCACTCATTCTCTCACATGAATGCACATAAATCCCCTCATCGCATACCCTGCACACCAGCTCACATACAGGGCCGGACTGGGAACAGAAACCGGCCCTGGCAAACTGCTCAGCCAGCCCCCCCTGGGGTGAAGGCGAGGTGCAGCCGAGCAGTTTGTGAGGGCCGGTTTCGGCCGATTTTGTTACCGGGGGCCGATATTGCCGACCCCCGGTAACAAAAACGGCCCCCCAGGGGCCCAAAACCGGCGCCCACCCTAGCGGCCTACCGGGGGAACGCCTGGTGCCCGCTATGGCCAGTCCGGCCCTGCTCACACGTAACGCTCACTCATAGGCCAGCATCATCACACTCATATTTATTAAAGAGGAAATGGCTCTTCATTTGATGCTAACCTTGTGTTCGTGGTGGATGGGCAAGTGGGTGTGTGTCAAAATTAATCACTCACTGGAATGAGTACAAAGATGGATGAATGAGTGCATGGATGGATGGCTCAATGGGGGATTCCATGGATGGTGGGGTGAATGGATGAGTGATAGAGGTGGGCGAGCCATCAATTAACAGGGCGAGCCAAGCCAATGGTCTGGCTCGTCTCTAAGACGGTTGTATGATGGAGCAATGCAGGGAAAAACATTTCATGCCTTTACAATGCATTTTTTACCCAACTTTTTTTAGCTCACATATGCTTTTATCTCGCATGCCATTGCCACGCATTATAAATCTAACTACGGTAAGTATTAGTAACGTAAGTTTAAATATATATATATATGTATACATATATTACATTTTTATCTTTTTGGGGGAACCCCCCCCCCCAAACCTCCATACTTACTTTAAATGCGTGGTAAAGGCATGCATGGTAAAGGCATATATGTGGTAAACACTTGCGTGGTAATAAATGCATGGCAAAGGCACTGCGATGTAAAAATCTTCATTAGAAAAGTCTTTAAAATATTAGGCATGTAAATCAAGGTGGATCATGTTTTTATTAAACTGTATTTCTTTAACAAGTAGACATGTATCAACTTAGAACAGCAGACTATGGGCCTGATTGCGACTTTGGGGGTGCTGCGCCGGCTCTGCGTCGACACAGCCCCGCCAAAGCCGTGCATGGCCCGTCCGCCAGATTGCGATTTCAACTCGTATCTGGCGGGTTTTTCTTTTGTTGTTCCCACTGTGGTGCCCTGAAAATGTGCCCCGCAATTGGAACACAAAAGCAGTTCCAGCATGGCATGGACTGTGAATCCATGCCGTGCTGGAACTTGGGGTCCATGAAAACATGTTGTTCACCCCTGAATGCATCCTCATGGTGGCAGAGACATGGGGGGCCCTGTAGGTCCCCCTTTGTTTCCTCACCGGCATCCTTTTCATGGTTGGCTCACCGCCATGAAAAGGCTGGCAGTGGGGAAACTCGTAATATGGTCATCGGACCATGATGGTCGCTCCTTGCATTTTGTGTACCCCTGTCCGCGGTCTCATCGCCAGGGAATGGAGGTTCCCTCGTGCAGTCAGCGCAGTGGTGGTGGTCCAAATAGCTGCCTCGTAAAACGCCAGCCACGTGACCACCACCTCTACACCACCGCGAGTCTGGCGGTCAAAGACCATCAGACTCGTAATCAAGACCTATTTCTACACAGAGAAGTATTAATTAAAACTGAAATTATTTCAACATGAACTGAGAAAGTTTCTGCCCCTTCTCTGATGACAATCCTATTGGCGAACTAGAAGGCTGTTGATTGACTCGGTTGCATGTAAAAATTATTTTAAACTGTTATTCTTTTAAAACTTGTTTGTACTTCTGATGCACTGATTGAATTTGCACTTGATCTGGGGCAGGTTTCTACTACCTGACTCACCTTGCTCTTGAGAGGCTCCGGGAGGGGGGAAACTATCCTTGCCAGGAAGTCACCGTGAGACCGGAAGCAGCGCATAGTTGGGCAGCGCGCTAGCTTCTCGCTCATGGGTGACCATATAAACGCGGCCGCTGCACAGATCGTGTAAGGCTGCCGATTGACTCTGTCACATGTAAAAATTCTTTTAAACTGTTATTCTTTTAAAACTTGTTTGTACTTCTGATGCACTGATTGAATTTGAATTTGCACTTGATCTGGGGCAGGTTTCTACTACCTGACTCACCTTGCTCTTGAGAGGCTCCGGGAGGGGGGAAACTATCCTTGCCAGGAAGCCACCGTGAGACCGGAAGCAGTGCATAGTTGGGTAGCGCTGTAGCTTCTTGCTCATAGGTGACCATATAAACGGGGCCGTGCCAAAGCGGGCGTTCTGCTGGCGCTTGTCTGCGCCCGTCCGCGCACGGTTCACGGTCAGCACCAGCCACGCAGCCCGTTGCTCTCCTGGAGGCTGCATTGTTTGGTCCAGAGAACAACTACTAAGTATGAATAATAAGACCTGTGAATCCACATTCGAACAAGACTGCCTGGTGGTCAACCAGCAAACAGTCTGCAGCTCCTGTCCTTCTCTTTTAGAGGCAGGTTCCGTGAAACACAAAGATGACTCTTCTCCTATCGCTTCTCATATCACTTATGCCCTGGTAGAAACTTCCCCTATCAGGGCCTGCCTGATTAACTGCAGATCCCTCTCCAAACACGCAGATGACATCTAGCTCTCATTGGAGGCGAACTCCTAGGATGTAATGTTTCTTACCGAAACTTGGCTCAAGGAAAGCTCAAATCCTGACCTGACGCTGGCCATTCCGGCTGGTTTCCGGTTGGTGGGTGTAAATAGAGGTGGCAACAAGATCGGAGGCGGGGTGGCTATTATTCTCAGGGAGGGCTGGGAAATCTCCTGCAGAAAGATTGAACGAATAGGGATCCTGGAGGCCATGTCCTTCTGTGTAAAGATCGCGTCCACTTTATCAGTGGCCCGGTTCCTAGTATACAGACCCCCAACACTCCAGCTTGCCATCTGTCAGAGCTCTGCGATTTAGCAGCAGACCTCTCCCTGAAACATGCTAGTTTCACTATTCTGTGTGACTTTAACGTACATATGGACGGTGACAAATGCACATAAGCTAACCAACTAGCAGAAACGATGGACGGACTCAACTTGACACAATGTGTCACTGCCCCCACACACGCTGCAGGCCACATACTGGACCTCATTTTTTCTAATGACCCCAACCTGATGGTGGAGGCTCCCCTACTACTAACGTGGTCGGACCATCTACTAATACCATTCAGCTTTAAACTTACTCACTGCAGCACTAGACCTCAGCACGACCGAGAGAGAAGGAGAAACTGGAGCAATGTCACCAGAGACAGTATGACACCTGCACTTTTAACGGTCCCGCTTTAGTTGTCAGGGAATACGATGATGATACAGTGAGCTTTAACAGCTGGGTGGTTAAAGCCCTAGACATAGTTGCCCCCCTAGATTAGTCACCTCCTCCAGGAAGAGACCGTCAGCCCCTTGTTTCTCCCCTGAGCTCCGAGCTGAGAAAAGCCTCTGTAAAAAAATGGAGCGCGCCCGGAGAGAATCTTATGACCCCACAGCCAAGCTCTCCTATAGAAAGGCACTAAAAAACTTTCACAAACTTAAGCGAAGCAATATGCGGGACTACTTCACTCACAGGATTAAATTAGCTGAAAATTCAGCAAAAGAGCTATTCAAAATTGTTCAATGCTTTACCAAATCAGCAGCCCTTGACAGTACTGTGCTTCCCTCCTCTTCCCTCTGTGCTGGATTTTCAAACTTTTTCCAGGGCAAAATTCAATCTATCTATGCCATTTTCCCATCCTACTTGACTCCATCCGAGCACAATGCTACTCCGGACAATACTGAGTCATTGACCAAATTTCGTCCCCTTTCTCTCGATGCTTACTTAAAAAAATTATTGGAATGTAAATCTGTCTAGTCGGGTGATCCCTGCCCAGCCCAGTTCTTTAAACTTCTGGCCCCCTGTTTTAATGCCCCCCTGAACCAGATCTGGAACTCTTCTCTGAGTTCGGGCATCTTTCCAGCAGCTTGGGAACAGGCTTTCCTACTGCCAATCCTCAAGAAACCGGATGCAGATCCTGCAGAATATAAAAACTTCAGACCTATCTCTCTTCTGCCGGCTCCGGCGAAAATTCTCGAACAGATAGTCCAGAGTCAACTTTCGGAATTCCTGGAAGCTAACAATCGATTCCATGACTCCCAATCCGGCTTTAGAGCACGCTATAGTACAGAAACCGCACTCCTAGAAATATCAGAGAGTGTTCGCGAGACTATTGACCAGGGCAACCCAGCAATGCTTGTGCTGCTGGACCTGTCCGCGACCTTCGACACAGTGGCCCATCCGATTCTCCTGGAGAGATTAAAACACCTGGGAATACAGGGCACGGCTGTCCTGGATCCGGTCCTTCCCTGAGAACCGGTCACAACAAGTTTTTCTACATCTCTTTGTCTCTTCCCTGAAACTCCTGGTGTTTGGGGTTCCCCAGAGATTCACATTGAGTCCAATCCTTTTCAATGCTTACCTCTCTGCACTTGCAGCCCTGGTCGAACCCCTCGGGGTAAAGGTGATCTCCTACGCGGATGACACCCAGCTTCTGTTCTGCGTTTGTCAACTTTAGAAGGTGTCTGAATAACATCTCGGCTTGGATCGCCAAAATTGCCTAAAGCTGAATCTTCAACCAGCGGACCTTCCCACCCACTGCACTCTGGTGGCCACAAGAACTGAATCACCCTCCTGAGCCAGTAGACTTGGTGAGAAACTTGGGATTCAGTTTCGATAACGATCTTTCTTGCAAATCTCAGATTCGGCAAGTCTCCTCCTCCTGCTTTGGGAAATTGCGAACTCTGAGGAAATTACTCTACTTCCTCCCATTGGACTGCAGGAGGACGGTAGTTCACGCCCTAATTACATCTCACCCGGACTACGCTAACGGTCTCTACTTGGGACTCCCCGCATATCTGACCCGCAGACTGCAAATGATCCAGAATGCTTCAGCCAGATTCATCTGCAAGGTACCCTACCGTCACTCCATCACTCCCCACCTGAGATTTCTTCATTGGCAGCCTGTCATCAGGAGAATAGAATTTAACGCACTCACTCTGGCGTACAGAGCCACCAGGGGCCGTGGCCCGGCATAACTGAGAGTTAGACTCCAACATTACCAAAATGACTGGGCCTTGATATCCAACCACCTGAAGCTCCTCACCATTCCCTGCTTTCGTAAGGAGAGGATAGGCGGCAGAGCTTTCGCGGTGGGGACCGCTAGACTCTGGAACGCCATGCCGCCTCCTCTCTGCTTGACTAAACCAGAACCAGCCTTCCGGCGAGCTCTAAAAACCTGGCTCTTCAACCGTTCCTAATCCTGTGTGCACCCTATGTCAGCCGACTGCCTTAGCGTCGGGACACCTCCGTTGGAGGTAGCTGTGCGCTCTATAAATTTCTAAATTAAATAAAAAAATAAAATAGAAATAAAATTAGTTGTCATATATACCCCATATGTGGCCAAGAGCCAGAAGTACAAAATCGAGGGGCCACCCCTACCTAATACTGACTCGCAAACCATATTTTGCGAGTCGGTAATAGGTTACCGACTTGCAAAATAGGGTTAGTACAGGCCAAACGACTATTTAGCAGTCGCAAATGGCCCAATTCTCCATTTGCGACTGCTAAAATGGGTCATACATCTAGTCCCTAGATGCTTATTATCGATAGACTAATATCATAGGCTATCAAACACAAAGAAGATTTTGGTACAGTGCAAACCTTGAACTTGCTTATTTGAAGGTGATCTCATATGTCATAATGAGAAAAAGAGTGTCCATGAAATAAAGTATTTGCCTAGATTTACACAATTTGGTCAAACACTGAAGCCAGGACTGATCCCAGATTTTCCAATTTCATATTGTGCAATTCACCCACAAGATGGGTATCTCTTTCTCACATCAAAGGTAATGATTTGTCCTTAATTCTTGGAGTATGTATTCAGAGCTGTGGGTGACAAGCTGAATACATGTTTTGTTTTTGGCAGTTTTACATTGAGCAAACGTAAGAGCGCTTCTCAAAAGAAACAGACTATGTTACACTTTTATTTTGGCATGTGAAGCTTGCCAGGATTCATATGATGGTGAGCTGAGGCTGGGATTCAAGCCTGGTTCCTCATGTCACATGGTCGGCAGGCAACAATATCCACTGGGCCATTTCTCCACCCTTGAAAGCTCGGCTTGTTGTGAGCTTGAGGGTCCAAGAGGATCTCGAGCTGATCCAGAGACAGGCATCTGGCTCAAGCCTGGCCTGACCTGACTTGAGCTTTTAGTGGCTCACCCAAATCTAGTGAGTGAATGGATGAAGCAGGTGTGCCACGTGTGGTAGTCCCTTGGTCTTTCAAATGTTGCCTGTGCCAGCTCAGCTGATGTGCCACCCATTTGTATGTTATGACATTTTTAGCTGCCAATGATAGAGATATTTAAATGCATGAATGATGGGAAAGTAGGTGGGTCATGCTGAATTGTGAGAGAGTGGCACTTTGACATTTCTGCCTCAGCTAAGGGCAAAATACTGAGCATCCTTTCAAAGATGCCAACCCACCATTTGAGAGGTTTCAGCTTCACTGGTTCATATCGAAGGTTCCTGGAACCACTCATGAGAGCCATACACCTCACCGCTGTGCAACACCCCCATTTGTTCGAACTTGTAAACTTACAGTTAGAGTTCTACAGCAAAATGAATTGCTTTAGATGCCTTGTGGCAGTTGTGATGCTTTTTAGATTTTGAAGAAAAGTGAAGCTGCCTTAACGTTTACAGTTGCTCTCAGAATAGTAACCGCCCGACAAGGACAGAAATGTCGTCAGACGGCACACAGAATTGAATATGTAACCAGCAGAGGAAGCAGCAACATATTAGGCACTACTTTACTTGACCAGTGCAGAAGTTCAAAGGGGCATGCAAAATCTGTGAAATGCCTTGGGCTGAACTAAATGTGAAGGACATTTTATACAACCAGTGGCTGAAGAAGTCTGAGCACAACGCACCAATGGTTGTGTTAAAGCCTAGGCCCATTTACACAAATTTCCCCAGAGGGACGGTCTTTTAGTAGCATGAGAGGTGATGGGAGAAATCACTGGTTAGCATTTCAATACAGTGTTGCGGCCACACATTGATCCACTCAACAACTTGAGCTGAGTTTAGTAGGGTTTAATTGTAAATTTAGAAACAAATCTATGTAGATCAATCTCAGCATAATCATATAAAAGTACAAGAAGATCAGGATAAGTCCAAATCTTCTGAAGAGATTTACCCTAAATAGTACAAAACAAATGACTAACTCTTGCATGATGATGCAGACGATCATGTAAAAGAAATTAAGGTCAAAATGCAGCAGAGGATTCTCTTTAACGAGCATGAGCAAACTATCTTTCCCTACACTACCTTACCAAGAGCAACCCAAATTAGAAGCATTTGGGTAAGGACATGATCAGAAAGAAAGAAAGGTGTCAGCTGTCAGAGTTTTCAGTAGAATACACTCCAACAATAGGTCAAGTAGTATGAAGCCACACAAGCAGAAACATAGGTCTGCTCTTGATGAAAGCCTAAGATGAACTCCTGTCCCTCTCTAAGCTCAGCGTAATATCAATCACAGTCACAGTAAAAACCCCATATTTACTTCTCTGGTGAATTTCCATCACTCTGGCACAACTCAATACTTTCGCCATCTGTCCCACATCGATAAGTTACAACTTATCACTACTTAAATTGGAGTGCCTCAAGGACCCGCACTCTCACCAACGCTTTTCAACTTGTTCATGGAACCTCTCACTGAAAGTCTGAACCGTTCAAACATACATTATCACATATACGCAGATGATGTACATGAACATTTCTTCACCTGATGATTAAAACTCTGAACTGTAGTAATCTGAAAACTCAACTATGGTTAACTTACAATTACCTTAGCTAAATACACTCAAGACGGAATTTCTCGTGGTTGCCCCCCACAATACCTCTGCCCCATTCAAGAATGACTCAAACAACTAAAGGCTCTCAACTGTGCTCCACATTATGTTGACTCCACTAGATCATTAGGCATAACACTGGACAAGTACCTGAATATGCAAGACAACATCAGTGCAACCACTAGAGGAGCCAATTAACAACTCAACACATAAAGGAAAATCAAACCGTTCCTGCCTCCTGATGATATGCAGCTAGAAGTACAATTCATAGTTATCTCCCATTTAGATTACGGAAGTGTGACTCTGGCAGGGCTACCCAAAGCTAGACTGGCCCCTTTAAGGGATACACTGAACTCTCCTGCTAGACTCATAACAGGATCAAGTAAACGTGATCACGTCACACAAGATCTAATTCAAACCAATTCTCTCTCTCTCGAAGCAAGGATTCAGTTCAAGATAGCCTGCTTGACACACAAAGCGCTTCATTATAACAACTAACTGGTATGATTCGGTCCCTAAGACGTTCTAAGGGTTCTAACTCTCTACTGTTGAAACTACAAAATTCACAAAGAAGAGAACTTATAACCGCTCCTTCTCAGGTCTTGCCCCATGAAAATGGAGCACTCTCCCTCCTGAAATCAGTTCTAACCCTTGACCTCCTCATTCAAAAAATAAGTCAAACGGTTGCTCCTGAATAATGACCTTCAACAATAGACCTGAAGCCACTCAAACTGACTATTATTTCTTGTTTACAGCCCTGGTCTCCCATTCTACTATGAAATTTTATTACTTTATATCTACTACGTTGTTTATTGTTCTTTTTCTCATTTTTGTATGCTTAACCTCTTATATGTACAGTATTTGCTATTTACACTCTTACTTGTTTAACTTGTCTGCTTCTCTGTACAATGCTCTGATAACCTGACAGGTCATGTTCACGCTATATACAACTTCTCAAATAAATAAAAATAAAATAACTTCGCTCGTCCTTGGTCATTCCTCTCCTCTCCCATGAGAACTTGCCTCCTTACTCGTTACCAGACTTCTCCTTGCCAAATCCATTTTCTCATACCTTGTGATCTGGTGAAAACAAAACCCTCCTATTCTAATCTAATGAGGTTTGTTCTTCATACCTGCAGTGGAAACAAAATACACTCCGCAGAGAAAGTCAAATGTGATTTAAATGTTAAATCTATAAATGTGAGCATGAACTGATTTGCTTCTCGAAGCGTACACTTTGGACAAGTTAACAGTGCACAGGGTTACAGAAAACGTGCACATTTCTGTACATTCAATAAATGCAGCATCTTAATACATGTAGAAAGAATTGCAAAGATGTCAGTTTATAGGCACTTGCACTAAATTCTCCTTATACAAATAAATGTTTAAAGGTTAGTTTACACACATTCTAATTTAAAAAGTCACAATAAGACACATTTATTTTAGCTTATCCTATTACATTAATATGTAAATATCACGTAAACTTTTAATAATCAAGTTCTCAACACATGTATTTTGTGTGGAATACTTTAAGTATGCAATACTCCACTCCTTTTAGTAACATTAATTACAATAGAATATATTTGAGTGCTGACTATGCTTGAGTGTGATGCAATCCTACAATATCTCAGGTGGGATCAAGATTACACTTCTTCAGTTGAAGGATGCTGGCCCAAAGTCCCTTTCTGTATGTTGTATATTGTACGTTGAATATTTTGTCAGTGATGATTGCTAACATGAGATTTTTCCAGACAGCTATTGCTGCCTATAGTCAGACCGAGAAATTGAGCATGAAAACTTCATTATTTGATTATAAACAGATCATGAGATTAGTTACAATTATAAGGATCTCAGTGACCCGCTTATCCATGTATTCTGTATAGAATGGTGAAGATACTTCTGTGAGCAGTACAAGGTTTGGTGAGGTACATGAAGAGCAAAAGGGTTTTAGATTCTTTCCTGAAAGTGAGGAATACAATGAATTGTGTCAGGTGGTGGAGAAATTGTTTGACAGGTGTTTAAATTCACTGAATTTTTTCTCATGAAGTTTAGTGAAACTCCAGGAGCATGTGGTCTAGTTGCATCTACCATTTTACATCTTTTAAATAAGGTTGCATCCTGTATAAAAGAAATCTCACAAGATACAACCAGGATACTGGAATAAGGAGAAAATGTCTGTCAATGAGATATTTGTGCGAACCAGTTTCCCAAGCTGGTACCTCTCTGGACATTTTTTTTTTGCAAATCAGTTAAAATAAATGATGCAGAATCACGTAATACAAAATTTTGAGAAATTTCACAAATTTTGTGTAGCACAAATTCCGAAAGTTCCACTTGTGGAATAAAAATTTCACCCAGACTCACATTTTTCTTCCTTGACATGGCAATGGTTATCAGGTACAGAAAGTAAACATTGTTTTGATGGTAAAGAAAATGTGATCTGTTTCTCTTCATATTAATGTTGCACTCAATTACCTCTTTCTCCCTTTTTGCTTACTGCAGAGAAGGGAGAATGAGTTGCTACGCAGAAGAAGATCTGTTTGCAGAATCGAAATCGAGGTTCTACATGGATTCGACCCTGGGGTCGTTCTTTGTCCCTCAAGATGGAAAGCTCTACGAAATGTACCACGGGACCACAGTGGATGCTGCTGAGGATATTATCAGAAATGGCTTCAAATTGACAAGGGATGGCAAATTGGGGCCCGGAGTCTATGTCAGCAGAGGGATCAATGAAGCCCAAAACTTCCCCAAGAATCTCGGTCTCGGAAATGTGATTCTAAAACTGAGAGTCAATGTCGGTAAATGCATAAAGATTGAAGCAAAGGGGCACCCTATGCAGAAAACCTGGCAGAGTCAATATGACTGTGCTTGGATTCCCTATGGGAACCCCTGGGTTGGTACCTTCCATGACAGAAATTGCATTGCAGATCCAAGGAGGATTAAAGTCATAGGTATATGGCATGCACCAGTGGGTCAGAAGAGCAGGTTGGAGGCCTTAATTAAAGAATGCACGAAATGCAGCACAGCCCCCCGCGAGACTGCGCTGCATTGCGCGGCAGGGAGGGAGCAGGTGAGTGCCATATCTTCAGAGATATGGTTCTCTCCTCCCCTTTCCCTTGCGCCGGCGCTGTTTTCAGCTGTTATGCGCCACACGCACACACCTTAGCACCATAGCGCTAGGACGTATGCATTAGTCTAGCATAGGTTTTGTACAGGAAGGGTATCCTTCTTGTACAAAATACGATGCCCAGACACGATGCAAAGCTTTTCCCACTTTGTATGCGTGCTGCACAGTGCAGCACGCATGCAAAGTCGGAAGAGCATTGAGAAATGAAAGCATTTCTCCTGTTAGTACCTCCTTTGAAGGAACGTTAACTCTTGGCGCAAAACCATGTCTACAAATCTTTGTAAATATGGATTTGAATCAAAAGGCATGGGTGGTTGCATGGGAACGCCCATGTACCACCTATGTAACGCCCCCTTGGCCCTAAGTAACGCAAAGCATTGCTTTGTGCTGCTTTGCACTACTTTGAGTGTGCTCTCCAGTACAAAACAAGTTTTGCGCTGGAAAGTAAATAGCAAAAAAAATATTTCGCGCTGGTTAGCGTCACTTTTGTGATGCTCACCCAGCGCAAAATGTTTGTAAATCTCCCTCTTGGTTGTTGACACTTAGGGCAGATCTACCAACTTTCAACACAACACAGCAATCAAAGTTGTTGGGTGAGAATGACAGAGCAGAACAGCTCCAAATCAACTACGATATGGGGCCATATGTACAGAACTTTTTTGCTGTCAGAAATTGGCCGATATGCAGTATTGGCAAGTTCGCGAACGGAAAAATCATTTTTCAATGTAGAAATGTCAAAATGTGATAGCAGTTTGGTTTAACGATTTATTATTTGGAAGTGCTGTGTTTGGGTGTCCCTTCCAAATACCGAATTTCAGTGCCATGCATGAATGTTTTGCGACCGAATTACGGTTGCAAACCACTCATTATTTACTGACACCTCGAAAGAGATGATAATCATTTGCAAATGGGAAGGAGTCCCCATGGAACCCCTTTCTCTTTGAAAATGTTCAACGCATATTTAAGAGCAGGTAATGGTCCAACAGACCACTGCAAACTCTTAAAAAATGTAACTGAAATGTTTAATTTTCTATTGTCAACGCATCCCATTTCCTTTAATGAAAACTGCATGTATTAAAAAAAATTAAAAGATTTGTTTATTTGAAAGCAAATATAGACATGGTAGTCTGCTGACCCCAGCAGACCACCATACTTGTGATGGCTATCATTCCTAATGGGTCGCGAACTGCGGCCTACCTCATTATTATTCATGAGGTAGGTTGATTTATGGCCCTTAGGAATCGCTACTTGAAAGTGGCAAGGGGCCATATGTATCAAAAAAGAGTTTTGCAATTCTCAAATTGCGATTTTTAGCGGATCGCAATTAGAGAATCGAAAAAATGCAATGTATGTAGGATTTGCTAAAAATTTTGCGAATCCTACATATTCCTTATTTGCGAATCGCAAATTGAGATTCGCAAATAAGGAATACCTTCCCATTCATTCCTATGGGCTAGGAGGCCCATAGGAATGAATGGGAAGACATTCTCAATTTGCGATTACCAATTAGAGAATCGCAAATTGAGAATGCAATTTCAAGGTTGCAAGGGTGCCAAAAGGACACCATGTTGCACCCCAGAAATATGCATGTGTTCACATTTTGCGCACATACATGCCCTAAGGGCATGTATGTGCACCAAATGGCACTTTGAAAAAAGCAAAAAAGTGCTTTTTCCTAGAAAATCGCAAATTACCACCAACTTGAAGTTGGTGGTAATTTGCGATTCCTTAAGACCAAATAGCAAATTTCTGGTGCTTCCAGAATTGCATTTAAGGAATCGAAATTTGCAATTCCTTAATTGCATTCGCAAAATAGAGAATCGCAAATTTTGCGATTCTCTATTTTGCGATGGCCTTTTGGGATGATACATCCCAAAGGCTTTTTCCCATTCGGAAACAGGCAGATTCTGAGAATCGGCTCGTTTGAGAATGGAAAAAGGCTTGATACATATGGCCCAAGGTTTCCTACATTAGGAATCGCAATTTGGAAAATGCAATTCCTACATTTCGCACACATAGCCTGTGGTGCTGCTTTCCTCTCTCTCTGTGCTGGCACACTTTGCTGCCATACACCAATGCACACATCTGAGCATGGCGAAATGGTGTATCTTTTATCAAACAAAGGTTTTGTACTGGAAGGGGGCCATTTCAGTAAAAATACTATGCTTTAATACTATTTCTACTTTGTATTTGTGCTGTACAGTGAAGCACTCATGCAAAATTGGAAAAATGTGGAGAGTTTTAAAATTCACCCTACTGTTACGTCTGCTTGGAGGAGACGTATTTTGTTGGTGCAAATTCTTGTCTGCCTTGCCAAACCCATCAGTGTGTGCATTGGAAAACCCATGTAATCCCCATAGTAGGCCACCACAGTGCAAAGTAGTGCAAAGTTGTGCATATCGCTACTTGTGTTACTTTAGTCAACTTTCTTTTTTTAATTTCTTTTTATTTCTTTTTATCGTGCATTTAGGTTCCAAATAAACAAAACAGTCGATCAAAACCATGTGGCGACATCTCAGCTCATACCCCCTTCCTCTCCTCCCTCTCCTCCCCTGCCTGCAGCAGGTCACATTAGATGATATACGTTGTCAAACCATTGACCTCCACTTTAGCCAACTTTCCAATGCCAATCATGATTTGTGTTGGAAAGTAAACCGCCCAAAAACACTTTGTGCTGGGTTTGATTCACTTTTGTGATGCAGATCCAACGCAAAGTATTACTAAAACTGGGCCTGAATGTCTAGTGATAGTAAAATGAATCTGAAATAGTATTAATTATTAGGGCAGTTAAGATGTTATTACACAGATACTCAAAACTTTGGGAAGAAACACATATTCTAAGTTGACTTTTTTCTGCCAAGCAATGAGTCCTAGACTTTGACTACCAGAGGATGCACCTCCATCACTTCAAGTACTATTACCGATGCCTATCTCCAGCCCTTGTGTTGCTTGGGCTTGATTTGGAGTAGTTACAGCAATTAGTGGCCTAAGTAATGGCCACCACTGACGTGATGTTCAGTAACACTATTTGGGGTCAAAGTGGTCACATTCATCTATTCAGAAATTAGTTTAATGGAGAAAGCAGTTCTCCAGGTTCCTGTACATCCTCCAGTGACATCAGTGCTTTGATGTATGAATTTCCATCTTTGAGTGTTTACATTAAGTTCCAGTAGGGTAAAGTAAATGCAGTAGGAACCCTTCATTGCAGATTGCTTTTAACTTTTGCCTTCTGTTTGCCTCCTAATCCTATGAGTATATTATCGATTTATTTCCACAAAGCTCTTTGCATGCCCGCTCTATTTCTATTGATGGCATGTATCAATATTACTGCCAGAGAAGATTGTGTTTTTGGCCTAAAGTTATGCTGTCTATAACTAATAAAGTTTTCTTGGTCACTTACTTTTGTTTGGGCTGTGTTGTTCCTAGTGGCAGGCTTCAAGACTGCAGTGGAAGCCCCTGTGATAATGCTCTGTGTTGTTGTTATTGTCACCATTGCTAGGTGGATAAAGAATCACTGCAGTTGGCAATTAAGAGATCAAGAAGCAGGGTGGAGGCCTGGGGGCCTGAGCGGACCCCACTGGTGGTGCAAAGGTGTGGCGGCGGAAAAAGAATGAGTATAGAGAACCTGAGTGTCTGACTTCTCCTGCATTGCAAATTGTGCGGCAGCTAAGATTGACAAAGGTCAGCCTCACAACAGGCCTCCTTCACCACAGTACAAAGACGGCACCAAGCGAGCTCCCCAGTAAGAAGTCGCATCTTCCTTGTCACTGTTCGACTGCCTTTCGGGCAGTCTGGCACTGCCAGATGGGCCGGCTTGAAAGATCAAGTCTGTCTGCTGTTTTTTAGTCCCATCACGGCACATGGGAAGAAAAAAGAAAGCAGCCAACAGGGCTTAAAAACAACAAGCAAAACAAAACAAAACAGCCTTTCAAGCTGGCCCATCTGGAGGTGCCAGACTGCCAGAAAGTCAGTTCACTCTGTCACACTTACAGGGGTGCATCAGGTGCTAAATTGTACGGGGCCAAGCTGGGAGCATGTAATATAATTTTCAGGCTGGTCATGGCCCACATCAACAACAAATGACAACACTAAAAAGGGACTTGAATGGATGGAATCAGGATTCTCATTCTGGAACGTGTTTTGAATAAAATTGTTTATTATCGTGAGATTTAGGTTTAAATACTTTTTATTATTATTTTTTGCCATGTTCAACCATTCATTGGGTAATATAAATAAGTACATAAAGCTCTGAAGTGAACGACAGGCAATCTCCTACCAATTCCCTCCTTCCCCCCTTTCAGCTGTCTCCTCCCTACAACCTGCCCCACTGCACCTGTTTCGAAATCAGGTTAAGCGACATTGGAGTTCTCGTCTTCTTGAACGCCAGTCGTGGCTGCGTCTGGACTATGTACGTCTTTATGATGTTGGCAGTATATAGCATTATAGTCATCAAGCTTAGAGAGGTTTAAGAGTTTCAGTGCTCTGAGGCACTTTGGGCAGGACAGTTCTTAAAGTCTCTGCTAAAGTAGCCCAGAAGGCAAACCCATTGTTTAGTGAAAGCTTTTGCCTTTCCCCGCACCAGTTTCAACAGTTTCTCCATGCTTACTATCCACCATGGTCTTTCAATCAATTTATGCTCAAGAAAGTGGAGTTTGCTTACCCCAGAGGCTTAGTATGGTTTCTTTGGTTGTAAGAAGAAAGTGGGATATCAGTTTGCCTGGCAAGAGAAAGGAGTATGCGGTTCCTAAGGAAGGCATTGAGAGGGAGAGGTTATATCCCAGGTGCCAGGAAGTTGAAAGAACGGATGGGTGATAGCCCCTTTTAGGAGCAAGGGCCCTCACACACCCTGGGGAGTGTCATGCTTCATCATCGGGCAGCACCTCGTTGGGCCGGCGCTGCAATGCCCAATGGGCCCCACAGGGGAGCTCTTTCCCGGAGGTCTTCTCTTTTTGACGATGTGAAGTCTGCTGGGTGTGGGGCAAAAAAACAGGTGTGAGTAGAGACGGTGTAGTGTAGTTCCTATTTCCCTAATAGGCTCTGCGCATTGGAATAATATAACCTATAGGCTTGACATAGGACTAAGGTCGGTATGTCCCTATCGAGTATATTAAACTTAATTACTTGTGCCAGCTAGCTCAGAGGCCACTAGAAACTCCTTGAGAACAAGAAGGGAGTAGTTTCTGGCAACCGCAAAAACATGACTACTTTGTTTCCCTTTAGAATCGGAACACGTCTCAGAATCGTGGAAACAATAGATAACAGTTTCACTCAGTCAATCGTGCATGCTTAGTTTCTTCAGAGTTTACACAGAAACGAAAGACGGGCGTTTCAATAAAAAGGGTTTATTGAACAGTCTTGTTTCTCGTGTAAGAGATATGTGCTGTTATGATCACAAGACAGTATGCAAGATAAATAATGTACAGTGTAAGCAGTAGAAATAAACAATACTGCGCTAGCATTATCTTTTAGCATATATTCACATACATAAATAACATGAGCTAAAAATGCGAGTACTCATACGATGCGTCTCTAAGCTAGTTCTACCCCAATGTACCTAACCTAGTCTAGGTTTAGGGAAAGGTAAGAAGTAGGCGAAGTATTCTCTAGTATAGTATACTAAGAGTATATTAAGTCTAGTATGCCAAGAGTCCAGTATGCCAAGAGTCCCTCTAGGTTCTAGTCAGCTCCATACCTTGAGAATGAGAGAGGTGGGAATCTCTTTCCGGATCTGGAACTCTAACACCCCGCGAAGGGAGTCAGATCACTGGAAGCTGGATTCTCTGTGAGCAGGGATGACAGCGTCTTCTCAGTGCGTCAGGCCGGGATACGGGCTCCTCTAAAGTCGAAGTCTCCTCCTAACTTGCTTGGGCAAGGGAAGGTATATTTATACCTGGTAGGTGTCTTGGAATGTTAGCATTGACGTGAGTCGGACAGAGGAAGACGTCAGGAATGAACCCTTAAGGTATAGCGGTTCATGCATAATAAATGAGTTCTTGGAGAAATCAATAATCCTGTGCTAGGGAACTCCCAAGAGCTAAAGGGTCTGGTTTCTAAGAACTCGTTGTGACGTTAGGTTGGATGGATGTCGGTGACCATGCCTGTATTTGGAGTGCACGGCTAATGCCTAAATAAGGACTGGGATTCTATGCCTATATAAGGGCAATGCGAATTGTGCCTATATAGGACATGTTTCAGGAAAGCCTATATACGGACACCCAAAGCGGAATACAACACCCACTCCACTTTCGAATGAACGATAATACTAAATGCTAAATATGAAATGCTAAACATTAAACTGAGTACCACATGTTGCTAAAAACATTTCTAAAAGCATATTAAAAAGAAGTTTAAAAGTAAACTGTTAAATGCAATCGGTACTGTACATTTTAAAGCATTTTCTTCATTCTAAGCATATTTTGGAAATAAATGCAACAAGAATGAATAAACAGAAATATATACATATGACGAAATGGTTGATAAGTTTTCAAAATCAAAGCCATTGCATATCATGGTATTAAATGAAATTTCTAGACAGATAAGGTGACAATGTGTCCCTGGAAGTATTCAAAGAAGTCCGTTTTATAAGAATAGTTCTACTGTAAGCAGATTGATTTGCAATGTATTTAAAAAAAAAAAAAAGTTCAATTTTGGGAAGAGTTCCAAGTTTTGAAAAAATGAAGGCCAAACTCATTGCGTCCCTGGTACACTGTGAGCCGAATCAAAGTCAGTGTATGGGTCTGGTGTAAACATAAAATCATCTATTTCAATAGACAAAATATCGTCTACCGATGTTGGTGACATTAGGAATACCTCATTCAGAAGGTTAATCGTACAGAGATGAGAAGCATCGCCTTCAGCATGGGATCCCGCAGCAATGTTCGTGTCCGTCATTACCTGTGTGCCTGTTGATCCATCTCGTACCTCAGCAGCAGCAGGAAGCGTCTGTGAGATCTCAATGAATGCCGTCATCAGAATTGGTAGCCTCTGGGGACAACACAGAGCATGGGCCGTTATCGGGTCCAGCAGAGTATCGATATCCGTTGGCATGACTGATGGGAGTGTTAGACAGATGTCTAGCACGCATTCTTCACCGCAAAGCAGGCAGCGTAGAACAGGTAAGATGCAATCTTGCCAGATTGATCTGAATGACAGAAACCATGTTGTATTAAGTTCCCGTAGATGAGGTATGCCAAATAGTTGCACTATGCACTCACTGCACTTTCGTTCTAGGAGAGCTTTCTCCACATCGCTGGGAGTGATGCCGGTGAATAGGCTTGCCATAGCGTAGTAGTAGGAATAAAAATAGGATTCCTGCAACAAGTGCTAGAATTAACGGCACACCACCAAACACCGAATGTGCGAAGTTTGGGATGATTCCAAGGACTGCTTGAAAAGGTGCCAACAGTCCTGAACAGATGGTCTTAAATACATGTACAATTCCGCTCGTATCAGACATGTTAAAGATACGTCCCATCATTTCTGCTAAATGTATAGGGCAGTTTGTATGAATTAAAGCCTGTATCTCAGCCGAAGTCCTTGCAATTTGTAAATCATAGATTTCTTTGGCCGAGGTCAAAGGCACAGTTTCTTGTATAAGCATGGCTTTCATTCTGCTTAAAGTATCAAATCGTATAAAAGAGACATTCAACGAAGGCCATAAAGGCGACTCCCTGACTGTGTCTATTGGGGCAAACAATACTTGCATACAGCAAGTGACCCTGGAGTCCACCGTTACTAGATATGGGATGCCTGGCAACATGCCACAGCAACTCTGATCATTCAACATGAGGTAACTCCCATTAGAAAGTTGGCCAAACGTTGGATTATTCACAGCAGCTGGTGTACCTAGCTGGTGGCAGGACACATTTGCCACAGAACCATTACAAGCCCCGTGTAAAGATATGTCCTGACAAATTAGTGAACCGCTTAGTGCCCTTTCACAGTGAGTACCGCTAAGAAACACTTCACGATCCCCACTCCAACATCTGTATGTGTATGGTAAATCGCAGGATGTCTTAATGTATTCTTTACCCAACCTTTCATATGTGCCTGCTTGCATTTGTTTGAGGCAATACTGAAACTGAAAAGTAGTGACAGGCAGAGTGATTTTGCCATGAATAAGCCATTCTGTAGCTGGTTTTTCTGCTACCGTAAATGGTAATTTTTCCAGTTTTTCAATGCTCAGCACTGTATACTTTGCTCCCCTTTGTGCCAGTTCGATCTGTTTATCAGTTAGATTGTATTCTGCAAACAGAGCCGACGTGTTGATAAAACGCCAAGGCACATAGCCCGCTCGCAAAGATTGCAGCGTCCAGCCTAATAACATAATAGAACGTAACTGAGATTGGCCTTGTTGTAATATGGCTAAATCTTGTTCCAGTATGTCAATAGCAGAGGATACAATGTTGTCCAATGAATAAATTCTGGATGACAAAGTTGTTAACCCATTGTCGACCACAGAGAGAGTTTTCTCCAAATTAATACGATCAAGTTCACGTATTCGTTCTGCGGCCTCTACCTGTGAAACCTTCCATGCTTCATTATAAGCAGCATAGATGCCGGCATATATGAAACGTTTTTGATGTGGTTTTCTTGGTCCTAGCAAGAATTCTCTAAGGTCTGCGTCTTCTTTAAGTAAAGATAAGTGTTGTTTCACATCCTTAAGTGTAGATTTTAGTAGCCAATCGAGGCATAATTTTCCTACACCGTATGTTGTTACTACCCCCGGATGTTGTCTTTGGACGTATCTTGGGTCTGGCCTATGAATAGTAAAGCCCTGTGTTTTATTCAGGAATCTTTCTTGACAGGTGTTTGTGTCTGTGGGCCAGATCAACCATTTTCTCCAATCAGGATTTGTTCTGTTGAGTTGTAATATTTGGTCAACTGTAACCGCTGCCTGTGTATTGTTATTACTGGCAGGTGTTGGTACAGAAGGTGTTTTCATGTCTTTGATCTTGGCTAACCCAAGGCAAGACGTTTGTTGCACAGTGTCATTCAAAAACATTATTTGATGTGGGATGATACATGCTCTAAACAAAGCTTCTATCCCCTGCACTTGCCAATCTTTAGAACCCCAGACAGATTTTGTGTCTATTGTGTCTTTCCAAAAGTCAAATCCTTGTCTAGACAGTTGGGTAATAAAGGCTGCAGAATAAATCTGTTTTGTATTAGTTAACATAATTTTCTGTCCTGTTTTGTTTACATTTTTATAGTAAAATGATTCCGGATCAGATGTATTGTACCCTGAAAAATAGGAAAACTTTTTAGCAAACGTTTTTGAACTACCTTTTGGTGGTGTAGGACAATGTTCCCATTGGTTAAACATAAACACATTTCTAGGTGTTGCAGTTTTATGCAAATAATGATGACCATAGTGGTTATAGCAATACAGCTGTTCATAGTCTGATGAACCTTCTAAGTATTCATTATTAGAAAATGCAGCAGACCTTTCTAGGTCAAACATCATATTATTTACAGTCTCAAAGTCCCAATCATCAGAATAGGTACTGGACGAAACAAAATCACTTAGTGAAATTTTAAATATATGTGGAATGTTCAATTGTTCCGTAGGGTGGAATATATCGAAATCAGTTTTGTCCCACACTATACCATCCTGTATAGGAACGGCTGTGATGTTCACTGCTGACAAGTCTCTTGTTTCACGATGGGATGATTTGTGTGGTTGTAAAAGTAAGTTTACATTTTTACTTTCAATGTCCAAACGGATGTATCTGCCATTTATAAGCACGCTGATAGTCATAACCAAAGCTAGCCAAAGCAGAAAGAAAAATATTCCAGAAATAATCCAGAGTTCAATCCATGGTGAAACCAGATAAGTCTTTTTCAGGAAATGAAAAAGGTCTTGTACTTGTTGCTTGAAAGTTTTTGATGCTGGCGTCGTTTCAGGTTCACTGGGATCCTCAGAAAACGTATCAAAGTTAATGAAATAGCCAGAAGCAGTTCTGTCAATTGTTGAAATTGCATCAGGATTTGTTGAAATCGCTGGAACCAGTTGATCACTTGTTACGTTGGTGTAGACAGGTGTATTTGGACGAACTATTACTTGAGTTTCAAGAGGGATGAGTTCCATAGCATTGTCGCTTAGTCCTTCATCTGTTACTGCTGAATTCTTGATGGTTATCAGTCTTTCAGTCTGAACCTCTTGGATAGTAGCGAGGGGAGTGCGTCTGCTACTAGGTCGGAGTCCACAAGGCCTACTATTTAGTATTGGCCACATACTGTGGTTTGATGAGGTCGATTGACACAAATCTTTTCTCCTTTTTTCCAGCAAGGGGCGGCAGAAGTACTGCTCTTGTTCCGTGGACGGCTAGGACAGGTACTGGTTGTCTGTAAGAAGGTCCAAATTCCTTCTTGTCCGCAATCTTCTCTCTGACTAGATCCCCAACTTTTGGGATCCAGACAGGCCTTGCTGGGACTGCCGGTTTTTCCCCAGTGGTGGTTGGCTTCAGGAACACGTTGCTTTGTTTCGATCTTAGTTCATTTAGATCCTGTAAAACAGACAAACGATCTTTGATATCAAAGGGTTTATTTTCCACCACTGTGCCTTTACATTCGAGATCGGGAACCCACATTCTTGTCCCAAATAGGACCTCATATGGAGTGACCCCCTAGAGAACTTCTTGGCAAATTATTTAATGAGCGTTGGACCCCATAAAGATGTTTGACCCACCCATCACCCGAACCTAATACCCTAGCTGTTATAGACTGCTTTATGTCCCGGTTTTTCCTTTCCACAACAGAATTTCCCTCAGGATGAAACGGAGAGGAGTACCGCAATGCAACGCCCAGACTGGCCATGGCTTCTTTGTAAGCCCGAGAGCTAAACGCAGGGCCCTGGTCAGAATGTAGCGTGCCTATTGCGTATGTGCCGATAAAGACTCGCAAATCTTTTATAACAGTTCGAGCGTCAGCCGAGCGCTGAGGCCATATCCATAGGAACCTTGACTTAGTATTTGTGGGATTGCAGTTGTCCACATGGATGCCTATGCATAGATAGTCTAATGCTGTCTAACAATGGTGTCTGTCCCTGGCAGGCTACTTCGTAGCATGGTGTCTGGTGGCGTACTGCATCTCGCTGTACCTTACAGTCTATGCAGTCTTTGATGAAGATGTGAATTTGTGTATTCATTCCAGGCCACCAGTACATCTCTTTCAACATCAAAATTGTTTTAGAGATCCCTTAATGTGACAGACCCTCCCCCAAATGTGCTTCATAAATCAAAGCTGCTCTACGTTCCATGTTTGGAATTACCCTATCCCCCACTACAGGGATTCGAGCAAAAGGAACGTTGTTCGCATCAATTACATAAGAGTACTTGAGTGGAAACGTTTTTGGTAACGCTGCACCACTGCCTTTGCTTGTAGCATTGACAGCCAACATTATCTCACTGTCTATTCTCGTTTTTGAACGAGTGATCGCAGCTACGGAAGCCGTCTGAACAGCCCCCTTTGCGGCTTCATCAGCCAATGAATTCCCTGCAACATGAACGCCATCACGTTGATGACTCAGTGTATGGATCACGTGAGCCTTTGGTAGTTCGTTTTTCAACTGAACTACTTGTTCCCAAAGCGTTTTATGCTTTATTGTGCCATCTTTTGCATCTTTGAACCCATTTTCAAGCCAATTTTGTATATATTCATTATACGACTGCACACAGTAGAAAGAATCGCACACTATGAGTGTGGGGAATTCGCGATCTGTATTTTCAAGTGCCAGTTTGAATGCTTGTAGTTCAGCTCGCTGAGCTGTACAATCTCCTAGAGATTGAGTTTTAGTGACCATTGGTCTGAAGTTACCATCGCGCATGCGACCTTTAACGATTGCGCACGCTGCACTGTAAGCTTGCTTACTCCCTGTAGCGGGTTGTGCGGATCCGTCAGTGTAAATTATAAATTCATACTGATCGAGAGGCAGAATTTCAGTGGGCAGAGGATATTCATGTTCATATTGCAGGAACGCTTGTGTTTTTAAATCAGGATCAAAAACATATTCAACATCTGTTGCAGCAAGAGAATTAACCCATTGTATCCATCTAGGATGTAAAGCTTTTGCATGTGGAATGCTCGCTTTTGTAACCGCTTCTAAAGCTGGTACTGGAGTTACGACAATAATGCGTTTCCCTTGGGCTAGAGCTCTTTCTTTTGCTACTGCAGTTTGAACTGCTGTTAGTATTTTTTCAGTTGAAGTGAAGCGCATTTCTGCTTGTGTATACAAATGTGATTTGTATGCTATTGGTACTTTTTCACCCTCATTAAATGTTAAATAGGTAATCCGCATTGACCCGAAATTATTCGGATCACTAAATTGCGTTGACTTACGCGTGTTTGTAAGTGATTTGTTGCTAACATGTTAGCTTGGAGTGAACGCAAGATCTCTGTGTGTTCTTGTGTCCAATTTTTGATTGAAAAATCAGGTTTGATTAATTCGTAGAGAGGTTTAACCCCTTTCTGCGTAATTTAGAATGTACGTTCTTCCAAAATTTAGGAACCCCAAGATGGATTGTAAATTTTTCAGCGTTTTTGGAGGTTGGAGCAGCGCACACTTTTCTAAAAAGTTAGCTGCCAAGCTCTTGCCTTCACTTGAAAGCTCATATCCTAGGAAAAGGACATTGAGATGGGCAATTCTGGATTTTTTTAAATTGAATTTATAGCCCTCAGAGGCGAAGCCCAAAATAATGGTACTCACCCTGTTCAAGTGCCTATCTAGGTCATCGTCTGTCAGATAGATGTCATCGATATATGACAATGCCTCATTATCATAAATTTGTAGTAACTCTGTTACTCTCGCTGAGAATAACCCCGGGCTGTTCTTGAACCCTTGTGGGACCCTACAAAATTGACTCTGGGTCCCCATTATTGAAAAAGCTGTTAAGTACCTGCTTTCAGGTGCTATGTTTTGACAAAAGAAACCATTTGAAATATCCAATGTGGTTTTATATTTTTTACGCACAATGTTATTCATTAATGCTGTACTATGTGCATTTTGCACTGCAAATGTTTTAGAACAGGTGTTTAAGTGTCTGTAATCCAAAACTAGACGATAGGTGTTGTCTGGTTTGGAGACAGGAAACAAAGGATTGTTCATTGAGGAGGTGCATGTTTCAATCACCCCTTGGTATTCAAGTTGATCTAGGATCTCCCTGACCTGTTTTTTAGCTTCTTGCTTTATCGGGTACTGCCTTTGTGCAGTAGGTTCATTTTTTAGATGTATTTTATGGTGAGGTGAGTCCTCATCCCATCCTACATGATTTTTATATAATGCTGGGGCCTGGGCAACTGCCCATTTCCTGGCATGAGTATATTTTAGGTGAATTGGAATATGGTTGGAGAAGGCAGGCATAATAATGTCCTCGCCATGTGGGCACTCCCTGACAAATTGTGGTGGCCAGTCTTTTTCTGCTAGAAGTATATCATAACCCCTTGAAAGTTTTTCCCAAAGAAGTATTTTCACTTTTCTTGGTATGTCTCCCTCCATTCGGAGTGTTATTTCATATAACTTTTGTGGAGAACTAACCCTGGTGTCTACAGTTTCTACTGTGATGTACTCATTCAGGTCCACTATCTCCAGAAGTTCCTTCAGGTTCTGGCGAGCTATTGTGACTTCTGCTGCACTGTCCAGCATTGTCTGAGCCCATTCTCCGTTCTTGAGCTGTGTTCTCAGTATTCTCGGCATGTCTGATCTTCAGACCTGCTACCTTCTTTTTTGAGAATTGAGGTTTTGATTTATTTTTCTGAACGTGTTTGTCTTCTTTAGATTTCACACATTCTTCTTTATGTTCTGACCGTCCTCTTCTTTCCGATGTCTGTGACGATATCTGAAAGGTAAGAGAGGAACGTGTATCAGTATCTTGATACCTGTCAGGTTTTCTTAAATTATCCCTATTCCTGAGGTTATACCTCCTTTCAGAGGGCTCCTTTTGAGGAGACCTACCTCGGATTGAGAACGTTTATCGTTTGAATTTTGTTTATTGCTTTCCCACTTCTTTTAGAAGATGTAGGAGTTTGTTTAATAGAGTCCTTTTCAGGATTCTCAGATAGTTTTGGCTTCAATGGTCTTCCACCCAAACTATCTCTGCCTAATTCTGCATAAGATTGTTCTATTATTCTGGGTAGTTCATGTTGATGTTCTGTTACATCAAATTCCTTAATCGTTGGCGGATCGCCACTGATGCTGCCTCCCCTTTAATATTAGATAATATTATTGTTGAGACCTGGTCGAAATTTTTCAGTAATTTCATACCTAAATTTAGAGCAGGCTCTGCCCCGTATTCATTTTGAATTTGTTTCAGGACATCTGGTATTACTGCAATTGACGGAACACCATGTGTTTTAGTATAGATGGCAGCAAAGACTGCGCCCAAGTGGTGCAATCTTCCAGTTGTGGTGTGATCCCCTTGGTAAACAGATTGTTAGGATTCTGTGTTTCTCATAAGGGCTAGTATTAGGAAATACTGCTTCGATTTGAGTAATTTTTTGAGCTATCCAGAATGGAATTTGCTCACGTTTTGTGGGCATTTTACCCATGACTGCTTGTAAAGTCTGTGGAGTAATTTTTAGTGTATTCCCCTGTTGAGGGGTTTGATTTGGAATTGTCAATGGTGGTTGGACTGTGAGAGTCCTCATGACATATTGGACCAATTGTCTGTAAATTTTTATTAACTCTGTGAGTTGAGTAAGTAATTCCTCGTCTGACATCTCTTCAATGTCAGGATGAGGTGTGTAGCCGGCTAGAATCGGCCATGTTGCTCCTGGTCTACCTAGTGGACCGAGCCTGGTAATGTTTTTGTGATGTTTTAGGGCGCCTTTAAACCAGAGCTGATGCTCCTGGTATGTTAGTGGAATTTCAATATCCTCTAAAGGAATATATTCCTCTGGTGGTTCATCTTCTTTGTAGAAGTGAAACACTTTTGTTACTGGATTTGATTCTGGGAATACTATCCATGAATAGAATACCTCTGTCTGAAAGGATTTGTGTGCCTCTATCACGAAAACTGCTCTACCCCCTCTTGGTGGTAGGCCGTGTTTTATAAGTTTTAGAGTGATGGCTCTTCTTAAGTTTGGAGCGATGTCTATAACACCCTCCTCGGTTTCATTTAAACCGGTAAAATTAACAGCTGTTACGACTGGTTCAGCCGCAGCTACACCGTTCCCGGTGTTATCGTCCCAGTGTATGGACATTTGTTTTTTGAAAAATGTAGAACAAGTTTCAAGGAAACAAAAGATAAGGTGCACAATATTTTGGAACACTGTATCCTTCAACGTTGAACAGACCAAAATAGCTAATATATAGGGTTTTTGTCCTATTTAGCTTTTGGCGGATATTTAACCTTACCCACTCCAGACTTCTTATGGAGTATGTGAGTAGGGGTCTCTGAGAGAAAAGCACGACTGAGTTATTCAGTATCTAGCGTTTAATTACTGCCTTACCAAACGGTTGGGTGCCATGTAGTGTAGTTCCTATTTCCCTAATAGGCTCTGCGCATTGGAATAATATAACCTATAGGCTTGACATAGGACTAAGGTCGGTATGTCCCTATCGAGTATATTAAACTTAATTACTTGTGCCAGCTAGCTCAGAGGCCATTAGAAACTCCTTGAGAACAAGAAGGGAGTAGTTTCAGGCAACCGCAAAAACATGACTACTTTGTTTCCCTTTAGAATCGGAAAACGTCTCAGAATCGTGGAAACAATAGATAACAGTTTCACTCAGTCAATCGTGCATGCTTAGTTTCTTCAGAGTTTACACAGAAAGGAAAGACGGGCGTTTCAATAAAAAGGGTTTATTGAACAGTCTTGTTTCTCGTGTAAGAGATATGTGCTGTTATGATCACAAGACAGTATGCAAGATAAATAATGTACAGTGTAAGCAGTAGAAATAAATAATACTGCGCTAGCATTATCTTTTAGCATATATTCACATACATAAATAACATGAGCTAAAAATGCGAGTACTCATACGATGCGTCTCTAAGCTAGTTCTACCCCAATGTACCTAACCTAGTCTAGGTGTAGGGAAAGGTAAGAAGTAGGCGAAGTATTCTCTAGTATAGTATACTAAGAGTATATTAAGTCTAGTATGCCAAGAGTCCAGTATACCAAGAGTCCCTCTATGTTCTAGTCAGCTCCATACCTTGAGAATGAGAGAGGTGGGAATCTCTTTCCGGATCTGGAACTCTAACACCCCTCGAAGGGAGTCAGATCACTGGAAGCTGGATTCTCTGCGAGCAGGGATGACAGCGTCTTCTCAGTGCGTCAGGCCGGGATACGGGCTCCTCTAAAGTCGAGGTCTCCTCCTAACTTGCTTGGGCAAGGGAAGGTATATTTATACCTGGTAGGTGTCTTGGAATGTTAGCATTGACGTGAGTCGGACAGAGGAAGACGTCAGGAATGAACCCTTAAGGTATAGCGGTTCATGCATAATAAATGAGTTCTTGGAGAAATCCATAATCCTGTGCTAGGGGAACTCCCAAGAGCTTAAGGGTCTGGTTTCTAAGAACTCGTTGTGACGTTAGGTTGGACGGATGTCGGTGACCATGCCTGTATTTGGAGTGCACGGCTAATGCCTAAATAAGGACTGGGATTCTATGCCTATATAAGGGCAATGCGAATTGTGGCTATATAAGGACATGTTTCAGGAAAGCCTATATACGGACACCTAAAGCGGAATACAACAACAGTAAAGTGGAAGAGTGAATTAAAAATAGCTATAGGAAACACACAAGGAATCCTTTATTCACTGGGTTCCTATGCTATATTAAAAACAAGAAGTAGAAAGTCGATATTCTGTCACTCGATATTTTTACCTCGATATTGTGGCAGCTCGATATTCTTCTCCTCGATATTCTGTCAGTGATCCGCTCCATGGGCTGCCTGTGAGTGATGTTCGCAACGTGGTACCAGGTAAATCGAATGACAAGAACAAGTATTCAAAATGAATGTCTATGTTGCATTGCCATTGGGAGTAAGGAAGTGTCCAAAGTTCATATAAAAATATAGTCAGTCAGAGGCTCATGTGTTTCCCTCCGTATGTTGCACCACAAGACCCAGAATCCTTTGTATCGGAAATGGCAAATCCCTCTCCCGCTTTTTTAAAACATGGGCCCAGTACTGCTGCCGTATATACCTAACACTGTTAAGTAGCAATTGTCAAAGTGCCCCTTCCACTGATCCAGGCGTGGCTGGGGCAGTCAAGAACGTAAGGGGGCGGGGGTGCGGTGCAGAGGAAAATCAACAAACTACGGAATAGAGAAAATAAATACAAATTATCCTAAAGTAACTCACCTTCTGTCTGCCAAAATCACAAAGCAGAAGGTGATAGAATCCTTATTTTAAAACATTTCATTCTCATATTCTGTTGTTTATTTCCCAACCATCCACGCCATTACAACCCCAACGCCCCACTGCTCCTACCTGCATCGGCCGTGGCAGTACTTAACAATACTGGTAGCATGCAGAATATATGAGGCAATGTCTGACAAGTTCCACATGTACATTTTCAATTTGTTGACTTTTCTCTCTTCTCACCTATTGACACATTCAGCCAGAGTACAGACAACCACAGTAGCAGAGGTCTCTGCATCTTCTGGGAGGAAACAACATCATCCAGAGCAACGCACACCACCCTCACTAACTGGTAAGACTAACTGGTCAGGAGATGGTCAAAATGTATACATTGTCAGCAGACAACAGAGGGACATATAATGTCCGAATCCCAAAGGTAACCTGAGAGGAAAAACTAGCTTTACAACAATTGGAATTATCAAAGGGCATTTACCTTTAGCAAATGACATTTGTGAATAGCGAAAGACACAATATAACATATCTAGGCTCACCATACCTTTGTGATTTGTGAACATTACATGTATTCCACCAACAGTTCCAGAACTGTGAACTCAGTCCTGGAATCGAGTGCCACAACAAGTCAAAAGGAGCCTCCACTAGATTGTAATTGTTTTTGTAGACAAGATCAAGAAATCCAATGTTAACAAATATAACAATGATGAACAAGAAGTGAGATTCAATTGTCAGGAGGACTGAGAATGCATCCACTGTCCAAGTTAGAATGTTTTTTCCATACATGAAATTGTGCAGTCCACCCAGCTTGTTATAGATGTCATAATCGGATGGCATGTTGTTTGGCTATTATTAAAACACAATAATGGACCTTACTTCAGGAATTGTTGTTGTGTTAATTTGATAGGCATTGCATCCAAGCAGTGGGGCCATTACAAGTTGAATGTGTGATCACTCGTGATAATTAGTGCTACACACTTCTTCAACGGTAGGGCCCACACTGCTTGTGCTCATCCTTTGTGCCTGAAATCGAGTGCATCACATGTGGCAGCAGAAATGTAAAGTTGCAAACACACTTATCATTGTAGGTCCAATGATGTCCTCACAGATTCCAAGACCCACATTGATTTCTGATACAAGGTTGGATGTGACATCTGGTCAGGGAGCACACACTGGGCATGTGCGGGGCCATGGTAAGTAAACCCAAGAATAATGTACCTGAATGCTCATGCCCATGAAATGTGCCTTAAATCTCTGCCGTATGTTGTATGTGTTTTACATCACTGTTGTCCTGCATAACAATATGCCTACATATGGCATTGAACCGCATACCAGATCACACCATGGTGGCTAGTGAAAGGATGACACAAAATGTATGACAAGTGAGTGCAGAATGGACATAAAAATAGTATCTAGTGTCATATGAAGTGTACTAGACACAACTAGATTTTAATTCAATCATACGAAAACTCCCTAGCAAAATTCCAATGGACAAATCATATTGAAATTGGTGTTGATGAGGGTTGCACTGATTCCAGTTGTGTACTTTTGTGATGGATGTATGGGCTGCTACGGTGAATCTTCAGGAAGTTACCTTATAAAATCTCTTGGCTGAAAGGCACAACACAAATCCAGTGTAGGCGGCAACCATCAAAGCTTCTCAACCAACCCACAATGTGGGATCTGAGTCAAATGTTGCATTCTGCTTACCTCCTCTTCTACTGTATCCACCTATATAAGTGAGTGTATAATATATGAGGTTAGGATGTCTGCTGTACAAGACATCATCCGTTGTTAGCTGAGTTCTACCATGACGTAGTTAATAGATTATGGGAACAGAGGACACTCAAAGGATGGACATTACAAATGTGTGACCTCTCAATCCAAAATGAGCTTTGTGACTTCATGGGTAGGTAAGCACAATGACACACAGAATGTACCTGACTATTGAACATCTCACATATGAACTCTGCAATGCAATGTTTGAACTGATGTGCAAATGTGAAACTGGTCAGCCTGTGGATGTACACTCCTTTTAACTTGTCAACAGACAACATCATACTCATGAGACATGTTAGTCTTAACGGTGAAGGTGTAATCAATGTAATGCGGTGGCATCCTGATTATTTCTCCCCTTCCTTCAAATATCAGTATCCTTCTCATACACATTTGTCTGTTGATGTGTCATCTCATTGATGTCAGTGCTGTGTGGAGGTAACAGCTGGCAATTGCTGCATGAGAGCAGGGGCCCACATGTAAAGGCCATGAGGTAAACATGCTGCACATTGTCCAGGAAAATCCTATCAATGGTCATTGAGAATGACATATACATGTTAGCTCATAGCTACCATCTGGTGTACTTAAATATGGACATGTATGTCTCATCACAGCTGCTGACAGGATGGCACCAGTGCAGCGTACAACACCATCCCAGGGAATGCAAGACATCCTGGCTGCAGCAGTGAAACCCTCTCGCACATGTCCATCAGGTAAATGTGGCGTGAATTGTTTCCTTATCAAAACCATGACTAAGATCAAAATCCCCTTCTGCATAGAACCTGCAGTTGGTGTTTACAAAGTTACATATACATTATAAGTGTCACATGTGCCTGTTTCTAAATTAGTAATGCAGATGATTGAGAATGGTGTCACTTCCCTCTACATCTGCTGGATCGGGGACCACTTCGTCAACAAAACCTATGAGGAGCATGGTTCAGCAGTTGACATCAGGGGGGATTGCAAAGGGACACAAAGCTGTGGCTGGAGCTGGTGAGTTTGCTTGTGCAATGTACATCTCCGTTTCACCTCTCAGTGCTATGGTGTGAGCTGTCACTTGTAGGGGTACCCAAACCAGGTCACATGGGCGTCATCTGTTGATGCAAAGTACAGTAGAACCAACCCTTGTGTTGCACCAGTTCTTACACTAGGTCAATTACTTATCCTGTGCAACCTCTGTGTTCCAGGTGATGATGACGATGAGGAGGATGGACCTTCCTCCAGTGTTGGGTGACAGGCAATAAAAGGGGAAAATCCACTGCTCCTCCAGGCAGTAATGTCAGCTGCTAGTACTACGCAAGAGGAGGAGGAGGAAGTACCTGAGGAGGATGAAGGATTGGACGATCCTGGTGACTATCTGTTCATCCTCTCAGAGGATGAAGAGTCTGATGCCATGGACAGAAATTTTCCCACATCACCCACATTTTGCAAGGCCTCACACCCTCCGCCCAGCAAAGTGCCTCAGCCTCCTCCAAAACAAAAGATTGCCTGTCCCTAGCATGGAGCTAACCAGCCACAGCTCACACACACCCCAACACAGACTTCACTCCCTCACAGCCCTCACATCTGGGACAGACGTGGTGGTTCCCCTACATACTTCTCCCTATACAGTGTATCCCAGGCATTCTCTTTATCATCTGAGGGAAGAACCAACCCTGTTGTGGTGCAGGTATCCCCTGGGCACCATTCTCCTGTCCACAGGCTTCCACATGCCACCCTCTCCCCTGCTGTTGGACTTGGTGTTCGCATCCATGGCTGAGAGGGCCTGCACATGGCCATGGTGCCCAGTGGGAGCAGGACTTTTTCCAACAGCAGGCAGATGTGAGGCAGGACATTTGTGCCATAGGGGCCACCCTGTCAGACATGTCTGAGGCCCTGTGCCAATTCCCTCCGTTGGTAGACAGACAGACCCATGTTTTGGATAGGATGGATAGATCTTGGCAAGGCATATCCAAGAATATCAGATACATCATATCTATCCAAAGGGAAGAGAGTTTAAGACACCATGCCTTGGCCATGAAGATGATGGAGGGCATGATGAAAGTGATCCAAAGTCTCCCTTCACAGTCAAAGCAGGGAGGGGAGCCATCACATCTGCCTGCAGCACATCACACATACACACCTGTACCACAAACTGCACAGGACCACAGCAAGGGTACACATCCACCACCGCCCCCTATCCAGTCACTCCCCCATCCTGCACAGGCAGTACCACCACCTGCACAACTACCCCCTGTCCATACACAAACACCAAGTGTACAGACACCATCCGCCCCTGCACATGAACTTCACCCTGTACAGGCAAATGCACGACACCAACCTGCACCTCAGCATCAACCCAGACATGATCCCTCACAGCGACCCTCACCTTCGAAACTGTGAAGCCGCAAGCACAGTCCTTATTGATCACATCCCAGGAACTTTTTGACCAGGGTGAAACTGGCTAAATAAAAAGATATTCTCTTCAAAAGTCAAAACTCTGTTGCATATCATGTCCTGATAGGCTAATGTTCACCAATTTCGGTGGCCCAGAGATGTGATGATGTATTTGTGTGTTTGACACATACAAGTGTAACCCCGTCATTGCAGGAAGCCCTTATGTGCAGAGCAGATGACTTCCAAAATACATGTCCATATTTTGTACAAGACATTCACAATGAAGTTAAACAAGATAGAGAAAGTATGATTCCAAATAAGATTTTATGTAAAAAAAGTGTGGGGTTAGAAAACAACAACAGTCCGTTTGGAAGGGAGAAAGGAAAACAAATGATGTTCTCACTGCAGAAGGAGAAGGGAACTTGGATTAGGGTGGGGCAACATAAATATAACACGTCAGGGAGCGTCAGGGGAACCAGTCTATTTACAAGGGGAAAAGTAAATAATTGTCCACAAAGAAAAATCTGTCCAACAGGTCAAGTGTCCTTCTGGTCATCCTCTAGTACCACAATGTCCAGATCCTCTGAGTCCGATGCGGGATCCTGGCTGGCCGGTGCAGGAACAGGCACCACACGGGGTCGGGACACACAAGGAGTATGGGGGGAAACAGTGTGGGGCAACGGACAGGGGGAGACATTGAGTGTGGTGTGGGAAGGAGGTTGGGATACAAAAGACGACATGGCTGCAGACAGGGAATTGACACTGGCAGTGAGGGTGGCCAGAGCTTGGGCAATTTCCTCTCTCATCATGCGCACCTCTAGACACATCTGCAGCATGATGCGAGAAGACATGTCTGGCTGACCCTCACATGCCCACATCAAGTCCTCTGGTACAGCCACAGAAGGAACATCAAAGGAATGGGTTTGGGTTGAACATGAGGGGTGTGGTGCCTCAGGTTTGGAGCCAATGTTGGTGTCGACCTGGCAGCTACGATGAGGGGGACTGGTTGCAGGGGATGCAGCTGGAGGCCCCAATGGAATGGGGGCCTTTAGAGTTAGGAAGGGGCTGATGGCAGGCCCAGGTTGCGTAGTGGCCTGCCTCGGGGACACCTCGGCAAAACTTACAAGTGAATGGTCCGGGGGCGAGTAGCTCTCCCCCCTTGCCAGAAGTGTCCAGTTCTTCATCCCCCCACTACAATGTCTTCAGCCTCCACCCGGTCCATAGCACCAGAGTTGTTTTCCTGGTCAGTCTGGGTGGGCGCAATCCCCCTGCCTCCTGATGTTGAGGGTCCTGCCTCATCCTCTTCTTCCTCACTGGTGGAAAGAGGTCGTAGCCGCCGGCGCACCAAAGATGTTTTGCTCTGAACCAGGTCCTGCTGTTGTTCCTTTTAGCCAGCTGAGCCCACTGAAATGTAAGACAAATCATGATGTAGTGGTTGTACGCGTCAGAACAATTCACATATCAAGATGAGCCAAGGTCAGACTTTGTTCTCCTCTGATCACACTATACAGTTTCAGTGTTTATGAGCTTAAATTACGTGCATGTTCACTGTCATCTCCTGATTTGAGTCTGACATGGACATTTTTGGTGGGTTGCACATCTGTGTTGGCCAACCCTCAACTTTGGCATTCTTCTGACCTGCGTGTTCTGTCACTGCTACATGGGCAGGTTCCAAACCCAGTCTACAAAAGGAGATCAGAGGGAGTCCAGATGGTATTGAAAAGGGCCTGTGATATGGAGTCTCTGCACTTTTATGTCTGGAAAAATGTTATCTGCTGTGTAGCATTGTATGGGACAACACAAATGCCGATTGGGGGTCACACATCCATATAGGGTCTGGGCAATTAGGTTTGCTAAGTTGTGAGTCTAACCTTTTGATATTCCCTCACAAAAGCTGACAAACCAGTGCCACATATTGGCTTTGGAGACTGATCAGGTAGTGCTGTGCACTGATGAACAGTAGTAGCTCGTTGTTACAGCTACCTGTACATGAAAAATGGCATAGAAGCCACCAGGGGTAAGACGTGTGTCTGTGGACACACTTGGCAAAATTAGAAATACTTAAGAGTGAGGCAAGGATCTCAAAGTCTGTCTTGACTCCATGGCACCTGATGATCTGTCTCAATCAGAACTCAAACTCACTGAAAGCAATGAAAGTCACAGCATCCAATACCCATCAGCCTCTCATACACACATGGACAGTGTCTGTACCAATCCTCATCCAATCCACACATCAGTTATGATTCCCTTGGTTCACTGTTAGCGGTGCTGGCAGTGCAAATGTCTGTACAAATGCAACTGTGTGGCTCAATTCCCCAGCTGTCATGATGAAACGATAACTCCCAGAATGCACTCTGACCTGTACAGTCAATGCGCTACAGTGAGACTTTTGCTTCATGATTACTGCTGCCTAGACACAGAATAGGTGAATGGAGGCATGGGACACCCGATGGTACAGCTCTGTCTTCACTCAGATCATACTTCCAGACACATATTGCATATAATGCACTTACCAGGTCTCTGCTGCTCATGCTCCTCAAGCTGAGCATGGAGGGTCGGATGAGCTGCACGCAGGACCCTCCTGTACAGTGGCGAGAGGCGGGTACGATGCACATGGTGCTGAGAAGACTGGCCCAGTAGTTCCTCGGCCTTGTGCTGGGCCCATCGTTTTAGGTCTTCCCAGCTCATGCGGCATGCCCTCGCCTCCCTGGTGTGAACGCCCACTGTACTGCAGTGCTCACCAATGTTGGACCATAGTCTGGCCCGCGATGCGTTACTCAGTTGGTCCTCTGGCCCCCCATATAGCTGAGGATATTTGAGTATCACCCCCTCAGCTAAGATGTCTAATTCTCTTTCACTGTAAGGGGGTGCTTTCTCTTCATAACCCTCAGCCATTTTGGGGGAAATAAGGTTGAAAATAGCAGCAGGATGGCAGAGGATCTGATCTGTGAGACAGGATGACTCAGAATGAACACAAAATGACTGACAACAAATTCCTGTGTTGCATTTCCAGTCTCCTACTTCCTGTATGTCATTTCCTGTATGAAACAATGGGTTCAATTTCGGAGTTTATGGCCCGAATACATAATTTCCGGTTGCGGAGCGTAGGGTCCGCATACGCGGCGCACGCTCCACATATGGAGAGTGCAAAATTGCGCCGGAAGTTGCAAAATCGAACCGGAACTCATTCTTTCATACAGGAAATGACAGACAGGAAGAGGGAGACAAGAAATACATCACAAGAAGTAGTTGGCAGCCATTTTGTGTTAATTCTGATTCATCCACAATCACAGATCAAATCCACTGCCATCCTGTTATTCTGTAGCAGAGAAACCTGAAATGACAGTGTAAGAGACAATCATAGACATGAAACAAAAGGGAGAACAGACCATGTAATGAGATTTGGGCTGGGACAAGGGGGGTAGGCTGGCACAACATCACACCCCAGTTTACTTTTCTCCTCCTTTGCATTATGGTACATGTAGTCCATATTTAGTGCTCAACACAAGAGTTGTCTGTTGTGTTACAGTGTATTAAGGGGCAGCAGTGCTGTATATCCCAGACACATAGTGGCAGATTCAGCCAGAACGTCATCACTCACGTTGTGGGCCCAACATTTGTGGTGGATTCAAATCATTTGGGGGCAAAAACTCAACAATGCTATAGTCATGCTCTTTTTTGATACAGACACACATTGTCAAAAGGTACAGGAGGGTTTCTCAGAACATATACATCTCATCCTCTAAGTCAATAGATTCCTTGGGACATCCACTACACTGATTGCTGACATCAGCACCTGACCTGATGCACGGTCAATCGTTTGACTGCTGCCAACAGCTGTAGTTTACATACAGTTAGTGTGGTTTGCAAAGTAGTCTCAGGATGGAATTTTTGGACAGAGTTGTAAATATCCAACTTTCATCATTCACAACAGACAGCAAACCACATTTTGTCCCTGACGCAACAGGTTGCTCATGTGAAAAACCTGGCAACCAGCTGATCACGGACTTGCATAATCTGACCTCGGTTATGTGCAATGGCCCGGTTGCCCGGATTCAGAGCTAGCCGAGGAACAAGAGGTCTGTGTAAGCCATGCGTTAAAGCTATATTGTGCAAAACACAACAGGCTAATATGATTTTGCACACAACTTCAGGGGAGAACATCAGCACACCCCCTGTACGGTCAAGACATCGGAAACAAGACTTCAACAGACCAAAAGTGCGCTCTATGATGGCTCGAGTACGTATGTGTGCCCGATTGTACCTACGCTGAGGTACAGTGTTTGGATGTCTGTAAGGTGTAAGGAGTTGAGGGGAGAGGGCATACCCAGCATGGCCTGAAAAGGGAAGAAAGAGCAATAGGTTACATTTCTATCTTAAATTTGCACAGATAATGATCTATACTTTGGTACATGCAGTGTCTGTTGGGACCGTGTATGTGGCTTGGTGATTCTTATTGTAGAATGATTGTTAATGTAAGATGGCATTCACACATTTCAGAGCTTATTGACAAGCCCCTTGCGCCACCGGTGCATCACTTTTCATATGTGAAAAAATGCCGTACCAGCAGCGCAAGGGGCTTGTAAATGAGCCCTTTCATTTGCACATATCACTCATTTTTAGTGCTTGGTACTTACCCAGCAGCCACATGTTGCCAAATTCTTCCGCAGCCATCCGCCGGGCAAGAGGTGACATGGGGAATACGAAGCTGTCATGGGTACTGCCTGGAAACGCTGTATGCACCTCTATGAATCTCCCACTGGCATCACAGACAGCCTGCACATTGATGGAATACCATCGGTGTCTGTTGCAGAATATGTGTGCAATATGTCGGGGTGGCTGAAGGGCCACATGGGTACAATCAATTGCACCTAGCATGATAAAAATCCCTAGCTGCCCTTTGTCTGCTGGCCAGTGTATGGGGCATTCCTATGTGGAGGTGGGCTCTAGAATTGAAGCAGCTCAGTACCTGATACAAGCACCACAACTGGCTTGCCTGGGAGATGCCCACAACGTTACTGGTGACCCTTTGGAATGACCCCGTCGCAAAGAAATGGAGAGCAGAAAGGACCTTGAGATAGGCTGGAATGGCATGGGGGCAGCAGGTCACAGAGTCAAGTTCCTCCTCCCAATCACATACCATCTTCAAGATGACTTCTGGAGGGAAAAGGTATATGCCCTGACATCTTGGTTGGACATCCCAAATAGGTTGATCCTTTGTCTAAAGATCCTCTCTCCTCTCCTCCTCCTCCTCCTCCTCAAGTCTTCTTGCCGCATGGCAAGGGGCAGAGCAACAAACACATTCAGCGACATTTTGAAAGAGTTTGTGCGTGTCTGCTCTGCTTTCATATGTGCTGCAGGGATGGGATTGGCTGCAGTGTGTCAGCTGATGCATAGTGGGGGATGGTAGGCACTTGGACAGGTGTTTAGCATTGAGGGTAATGCTCAAATGGCCAAAATGCTGGTATTCCGGCCTGATAGCGGATATTCCGGCCCGGGTGCGGAAATTCCGGCACAATTGTGGGAATTCTGACCCGGGTGCAGAAATTCCATCCCGAGTACGGACGTAAAGTTAGTAGTCGTAGGTGATTTCTGTGAATACCATAAATCGTAAGTGCTTTCTGTGAATACCAAAAGTAGTAAGTTTAGGATTTTGTCTCAGATTAGTTCTGTGAATCGGCCCCGCAGTGTTCAACAGGGGCGGCTCCTCCACTAAGGTGGAGGAGCATGACCCTACTGCCTTTCAGCATGGCAAAAAAAAAAAAAAAATGATAATAGCTCAATGTTATTATCCTTTTATTTTTCCCTGCTGCGGCAGATTTGTGGGCTAGGCTGGGTAGGACAGGGGGGAGGAATGGTGGCTCCCTCCTAAGTGCGAATTAATGTTTGTCCAGCCCTCTGGGGCCGGCCAAACATTCATGCGCACTTTGCATGTTCTCCACCAAGGCTGCATTACAGCCTGGTTGGAGAACATGCCCAGACTCCCATTTCCCATCTGAGCGGCGAACCATGGTGCTCAGACCAATCACAATGCTGTATTGCAGGTTTGGGATTGGCTTAGGGGAGCCTGGGTGCTCCCTGTTTCCTGTTCAAACAGAAGCCAGGAGAGGATGTAGCGGATGGAAGAGAGGCGGTGGCCAGGCATTCGGCCAGACGGCAGGTAAGTGATCGTTTTTTATTTAATTATTTTTCCCCCGGACTCCCCCCTCCCCGCCCTACTACTGCTTCACGGGAGCAGCCATGACTGATGCTAAAAAACACATTTTGAAAGCTAGTTGAGGTCAGGAAATAAACTTAAAAGACCACGATCACCTTTGGGGAATAGGGACCCCACCTACACTGGCTGTGTGTATGATCTGGATTCCTTTCCCTGCTCTTGCACCTTCTTGTACCGAGTCAAAGCTCCGAACAAACCAGATACACAGATGCCTACATACAACCACAAGGCGGCGTTTACATGTATGCCATTTCGGTGCTGAGTCCAATATTCTAAGATCAACACATTCTGCTTTACTATGAGAGGTAGAAAGCACAATAATAAAGTGTTGTTCAATGCAACACCACACAATGAATTGTTAGCAGACATCATTTGGAGTAGGTTCAGCAGAAATGATATGGTTTTATTTCCTAAAGAACCTTGACAATTGTTTCTGTTTGTGGCAATGCTTTGTGTATCTACGTCTGTTGGAAGTTCAAAATAGCTGGTTTATTCCACATTTGCCTGTAAAGACATAATGTGCTGCACACTTTGACTTTCCCTGCCGCCTGTTTAAAGCAAATATGCAAAATAATTTAGTTCTCCATTGCCGAATAATTCTAGTGGCCCCTTCATAAATAATTTGGGATAGAAAATCGATGAAGAAACTGAAAATCTTTAACTCCACATGATTTTTTTTATTGACTGTATCTAGTTACAAACCTGATTAAATAAACACGCAGTTGTTCAAATGTATTTTATTTATTGATTCATTGGATCATATTTACATAATGCGGTTCTAGCCCTAGAGGGCAGCAGAGTGCTGTGTGTAGAACACAGAAATATGCGCCATTATGTGCTGATCACAGATGCATGGCAGACTTTAACAGGCTTTGGCATAGTCAATAGGTCTGAATTGCAATTTCAGTTGTAGACCAGACCCATTCTGTTTGCTAATGCTTGTTAAAAATACAGTTTGTTAAATTACAAAAACGTGCATGTGCTCTAATTGTACTGAATTTCGATTGGCAATATGTAACTAGAACAATAAACAATCACGTCGCCACTAATATGTTTAAGAGTATGGTGTTACTTCTACCTCGCAGCAAAGACCTGGAGCACCCTGCCTCTCCACCTCAGTCAATCACCATCACTGCCTCAATTCAGCAAGGAACTCAAGATCTGGCTTTTCGACTGAACCACAGCGCCTTCGACGGATCAGCACCCACACCCAGCATCTTGAGACCCTTACAGGTCAGTAGTTGTGCTTTACAAGACACTTGATTGATTGATTGATTGACAACAGATTTGCACTGCAGGGCACCTGCACCCATTTACTAAAATGCACTCTTACACTCACTGGGCCTGATTCATAAAGGTAAACGTGCACTTTTTGTGTAAGTTTACTATTTTCTTTTTGGTGATCACAACCTACAAGGTTAATTTCACTAATAGTAATTTTACGACTTCGGGGACTTTGCACATAAAAAGATAGGCCTGTCCTATCTTTTCACGTGCAGAGTTCTTCGCCCCGACTGTGGACTCTCCGCAGTCATAAAACTGCTAATAGTAAAATTAAACTTGTTGTTTGTGAATTCCAACAAAATAGCAAACTTACACAAAAGTGTAAGTTTACATTCATGAATCAGGCCCAATCTCTCTCCAGGTACTCGCACAAGCTCACCCAAGGCCCTCACTCACAGCAATACACTTGTACACTAACTGTTTCATCAATCACCAAAACAGCAGCTCACACAAAACCCTCACTCATTCTCTCACATGAATACACGTACATTCCCTCATCGCATACCCCGCACACCAGCTCACCCCTAACGCTCACTCATAGGCCAGCATCATCACACTCATATTTATTAAAGAGGAAATGGCTCTTCATTTGATGCTAACCTTGTGTTCGTGGTGGATGGGCAAGTGGGTGTGTGTCAAAATTAATCACTCACTGGAATGAGTACATAGATGGATGAATGAGTGCATGGATGGATGGCTCAATGGGGGATTCCATGGATGGTGGGGTGAATGGATGAGTGATAGAGGTGGGCGAGCCATCAATTAACAGGGCGAGCCAAGCCAATGGTCTGGCTCGTCTCTAAGACGGTTGTATGATGGAACAATGCAGGTAAAAACATTGCATGCCGTTACAATGCATTTTTTACCCCACATTTTTTAGCATGCATATGCTTTTATCTCGCATGCCATTGCCACGCATTATAAGTCAAACTACGGTAAGTATTAGTAATGTGAGTTTAAATATATATATGTATACATATATTACATTTTGTATCTTTTTGGGGGAACACCCCCAAACCTCCATACTTACTTTAAATGCGTGGTAAAGGCACATATGTGGTAAACACTTGTGTGGTAATAAATGCATGGCAAAGGCACTGCAATGTAAAAATCGCATTGTAAAGACTGTTTCCCCTCTAAGACACTCTTCATTAGTAAAGTCTTTAAAATATTCGGCATGTAAATCAATATGGATCATGTTTTTATTGAACTGTATTTCTTTAAGAAGCAGACATGTTTCACCTTAGCACAGCAGACTATGGGCCTGATTGCGACTTTGGCAGTGCTGCGCCGGCTTTGCGTCGGCACAGCACTGCCAAAGCTGTGCATGGCCCGTCTGCCAGATTGCGATTTCAACTCGTGTTTGGCGGGCTTTTCTTTTGTCGTTCCCACGGTGGTGCCCTGAAAAGGTGCACCGCAATGGGAACGCAAAAGCAGTTCCAGCATGGCATGGACTGTGAAAACCATGCCGTGCTGGAACTTGGGGTGCATGAAAACATGTTGTTCCCCCCTGAATGCATCCTCATGGCGGCAGAGGCATGGGGGGCCCTGTAGGTCCCCCTTTGTTTCCTCACCAGCAGCCTTTCCATGGCGGGCTCATTGGCAGTGGGTAAACTCGTAATATGGTCAGCGGACCGTGATGGTCCCACCTTGCATTTTGTATACCCCTGTCTGCTGTGCCACCGCCAGGGAATGGAGGTTCCCTGGCACAGTCAGCGCAGTGGTGGTGGTACAAATAGCCACCTCGTAATACGTCAGCCACGGGATCGCCACCTCTGCACCACCGCGAGTCTGGTGGTCAAAGACCATCTGACTCATAATCAAGGCCAATTTCTGCATAGAGAAGTATTATTAAAACTGAGATTATTTCAACATTAACTGAGAAACGTTTCTGCCCCTGCTCTGATGACAATCCTATTGGCGAACTAGGAGGCAGGTTAGTTATCATATATACCCCATATGTGGCTGAGGGCCAGAAGTAAGAAATCGCAGATTTGCGATTTCCTAATAGCAAATTTTTGCGATTCGCTAATAGGAAGTCACAAACTGCGATGTACTACAGCGTGTTTAACACTGTTTGCGATTCCCAAATGGGTCGCAAGGGATCTGCCTCATCAATATTCATGAGGCAGGTTGCAATTTGCATCCCATTGAGAATGGCCTGCACTCATAGGGATGGTGGCCTGCTGGGGTCAGAAGACCACCATGCCTGTGATTGATTTTTAAACAAAGCAACTTTTTTTATTTGTAATGCAGCCCGTTTTCCTTAAAGGAAAACGGGATGCATTTCAAAAATAAAAATGAAAAGCTACCTTTTCATTTTTTAAGAGTAGGGAGTGGTCTGTGGGAACACTGCCTGCTCTTAAAACATGTTGGCGCCCACATTCCTAAAGATGAAGGGTTCCCTTGGGGACCCCTTCCCGTTTTGCGAACCGGTTATCACCTCCTTCACAGAGTCAGTAAAATATGAATGTTTTGCGACTGCATTCCAGTCGCAAAACATTCATACATGCCCCTGTGATTTGCTATTAGGAAGGGACACCCCTTCCTAATACTGACTCGTAAACCCTATTTTGCGAGTTGGTAATAGCTTGGCAACTTGCAAAATCGGGTTAGTACAGGCCAAACGACTCTTTAGTAGTCGCAAATGGCCCAATTCTCCATTTGTGACTGCTAAAATGTGTCATACATCTGGTCCCTAGATTCTTATTATCGATAGAGTAATATCATAGGCTATCAAACACAAAGAAGATTTTGGTACAGTTCAAACCTTGAACTCGCGTATTTGAAGGTGATCTCATATGTAATAACGAGAACAAGAGTCTCCATGAAATAAAGTATTTGCCTAGATTTACACAATTTGATCAAACACTGAAGGCAGGACTGATCCCAGATTTTCCAATTTCGTACTGTGCAATTCACCCACAAGATGGGTATCTCTTTCCCCCATCAAAGGTAATGATTTGTCTTTAATCATTGGAGTATGTTTTTAGAGCTGTGGGTGACAAGCCGAATACATGTTTTGTTTTTGGCAATTTTACATAGAGCAAACCTCGCCCACATACGTATGAGCGTTTCTCAAAAGAAACAGACTATGTTACACTTTTATTTTGGCATGTGAAGATTGCAAGGATTGATATGATGGTGAGCTGAGGCTGGGATTCAAGCCTGGTTCCTCATGTTACATGGCTAGCAGGCAACACTATCCACTGGGCCATTTCTCCACCCATGAAAGCTCGGCTTGTTATGAGCTTGAGGGTCCAAGAGGATCTGGAGCTGAGGCAGAGCCAGGCATCTGGCTCAAGCCTGGCTTGAGCTTTTTGTGGCTCACCTACATCTAGTGAGTGAATGGATGAAGCAGGTGTGCTATGTGCAGTAGTTGCCTGGTCTTTCACATGTTGACTGTGCCAGCTCAGCTGATGTGCCACCCATTTGTATGTTATGACATTTTAGCTGCCAATGATAGAGCTATTTAAATGCATGAATGATGGGAAAGGAGGTGAGTCATGCTGAATTGTGAGAGAGTGGCACTTTGACATTTCTTCCTCAGCTAAGGGCAAAATACTGAGCATCCTTTCAAAGATGCCAACCCACCTTTTAAGAGGATTCAGCTTCACTGCTTCATATCGAAGGTTCCTGGAACCACTCATGAGAGCCATACACCTCACTGCTGTGCAACACCCCCATTTGTTCTAACTTGTAAAATTACAGTTAAAGTTCTACAGCAAAATGAATTGCTTTAGGTGCCTTGGGGCAGTTGTGATGCTTTTTAGATTTTGTAGAAAATTGAAGCTGCCTTAACGTTTACAGTGGCTGAAGAAGTCTAAGCAACAACGCACCAATGGTTGTGTTAAAGCCTAGGCCCATTTACACAAATTTCCCCAGAGGGACGGTCTTTTAGAAGCATGAGAGGTGATGGGAGAAATCACTGGTTAGCATCTCAATAAAGTGTTGCGGCCACACATTGATCCACTCAACAACTTGAGCTGAGTTAAGTAGGGTTTAGTTGTAAATTTAGAAACAAATCTATGTAGATCAATCTCAGCATTATCATATAAAAGTACAAAAAGATCAGGATAAGCCCAAATCTTCTGAAGAGATTTATCCTAAACAGTACAAAACATTTTACTAACTCTAGGATGATGATGCAGACGATCATGTAAAAGAAATTAAGGTTAAAATGCAGCAGAGGATTCTCTTTAACGAGCATGAGCAAACTATCTTTCCCTACACTACCTTACCAAGAGCAACCCAAATTAGAAGCATTTGGGTAAGGACATGATCAGAAAGAAAGAAAGGTGTCAGCTGTCAGAGTTTTCAGTAGAATACACTCCAACAATAGGTCAAGTAGTATGAAGCCACACAAGCAGAAACATAGGTCTGCTCTTGATGAAAGCCTAAGATGAACTCCTGTCCCTCTCTAAGTTCAGCATAATATCAATCACAGTCACAGTAAAAACCCCATATTTACTTCTCTGGTGAATTTCCATCACTCTGGCACAACTCGATACTTTCGCCACCTGTCCTACATCGATAAGTTACAACTTATCACTACTTAAATTGGAGTGCCTCAAGGACCCGCACTCTCACCCACGCTTTTCAACTTGTTCATGGAACCTCTCACTGAAAGTCTGAACCGTTCAAACATACATTATCACATATACGCCGATGATGTACATGAACATTTCTTCACCTGATGATATTAAAACTTTGAACTGTAGTAATCTGAAAACTCAACAATGGTTAACTTACAATTATCTTAAAATACACTCAAGACGGAATTTCTCGTGGTTGCCCCCCACAATACCTCTGTCCCCATTCAAGAATGGCTCAAACAACTCAACTGTGCTCCATATTATGTTGACTTCAGTAGATCATTAGGCATAACACTGGACAAGTACCTGAATATGCAAGACAACATCAGTGCAACCGCTAGAGGAGCCAATCACCAACTCAACACATTTAGGAAAATCAAACCGTTCCTGCCTCCTGATGATATGCAGCTAGAAGTACAATTCATAGTTATCTCCCGTTTAGATTACGGAAGTGTGACCCTGGCAGGGCTACCCAAAGCTAGACTGGCCCCTTTATGGGCTACACTGAACTCTGCTGCTAGATTCATAATGGGATCAAGTAAACGTGATCACGTCACACAAGATCTAATACAAACCAATTCGCTCTCTCTCGAAGCATGTATTCACTTCAAGATAGCCTGCTTGACACACAAAGTGCTTCATTATAACACTCCTTTTTACCTGGCAAAAAAACTTGACCTATCTGGTATGATTTGGTCCCTAAGATGTTCTAAGAGTTCTAACTCTCCACTGTTGAAACTACAAAATTCAAAAAGAAGAGAACTTATAACCGCTCCTTCTCAGGTCTTGCCCCATGAAAATGGAGCACTCTCCGTCCTGAAATCAGTTCTAACCCTTGACCTCCTCATTCAAAAAATAAGTCAAACGGTTGCTCCTGAATAATGACCTTCAACAATAGACCTGAAGCCACTAAAACTGATTATTATTTCTTGTTTACAGCCCTGGTCTGCCATTCTACTATGAAATTTTATTACTTTATATCTACTACGTTGTTTATTGTTCTTTTTCTCATGTTTGTATGCTTAACCCCTTATATGTACAGTATTTGCTATTTACACCTTTACTTGTTTAACTTGTCTGCTTCTCTGTACAATGCTCTGATACCCTGACAGGTCATGTTCACGCTATATACAACTTCTCAAATAAATAAAAATAAAACAACTTTGCTCGTCCTTGGTCATTCCTCTCCTCTCCCATGAGAACTTGCCTCCTTACTCGTTACCAGACTTCTCCTTGCCAAATCCATTTTCTCATACCTTGTGATCTGGTGAAAACAAAACCCTCCTATTCTAATCTAATGAGGCTTGTTCTTCATACCTGCAGTGGAAACAAAATACACTCCGCAGAGAAAGTCAAATGTGATTTCAATGTTAAGTCTATAAATGTGAGCATGAACTGATTTGCTTCTCGAAGCCTACACTTTGGACAAGTTAACTGTGCACAGGGTTACAGAAAACGTGCACATTTCTGTACATTCAATAAATGCAGCATCTTAATACATGTAGAAAGAATTGCAACAATGTCAGTTTATAGGCACTTGCACTAAATTCTCCTTATACAAAAAATGTTTAAAGGTTAGTTTACACACATTCTAATTTAAAAAGTCACAATAAGACACATTTATTTTAGCTTATCCTATTACATTAATATGTAAATATCACGAACCTTTTAATAATCACGTTCTCAACACATGTATTTTGTGTGGAATACTTTAAGTATGCAATACTCCACTCCTTTTTATTAACATTAATTACAATTAGGGCTGGGCGTAGTTGGCGTAGCGCCACTACGCAGAATTTTGGAAAAAATGTGTGGAAAACGAGCGCACGTCCTGAGGGTCCGTGTGCCCGGGACAGGGGTCCCTCGTGCCTGGGCAGGCTCCCCGATCTCCCCAGCCTGGCTGGGTTGAGAAGCAGGGACCAGCCCCGGGGACTGCGTTTCGGTCAGGGCCTGGGGTTTGGGAGCCCCCGTCCTGCCACCTGCCAAGTGTCCATCTGCCCGGGACAAGGGTCCCTGGTGCAGAGCCCCAGAGACCTGCAAGGGCAGGCGGGAGCCCTACCGCTATGGCTCGGCTCGGGGCGGGCAGATGGCAGTCCTTTCGGTCCCGGCCATCTGGTCGCACCTCTCCCCTCGGCCATCTGGTCGCACGCAATGCTTTCCAATGGGGCGACCAGATGGCCGGGCCGCCCTGGAAGTCCCGATGAGGGCTCATTTGCCTCCCGGATCCCAGCCAGGGCTCCAGGAGGTCAGACACGTTCGCGCCCAGGGTCCCCTGAGCCTTGCGGTGCGCACGGATTCCCGGATTACTAGGGGCAGGGTATGCCGGGACACCCCTCCCGGGCTGGCGGTTCTCTGCCGGGGACCAGATGGGCTATGCCCGGACAACACCTCCCGAGGCATCCGGGGCTCCCTCCTCCGGCCCACGGCGTGGCAAGGTGCCTGGGACGGGCTCCATGGGTCCCAGGCAGTCCTCCCCCGGGCGCCCGGGCCCGAGAGCTCCGGTGGTCCTCCCCATGCATGCGGCCCAGCCGGAGCCCCCGAGCCCTGCGTGGGCAGGCGGGAGCCCTACCGGGAAGGCTAGGCTCGGCTCGGGGCAGGCAGATGGGAGTCCTTTTGACCCCGGCCATCTGGTCGCACCTTTCCCCTCGGCCATCTGGTCGCACGCAATGCTTTCCAATGGGGCGACCAGATGGCCGGGCCACCCTGGAAGTCCCGATGAGGGCTCATTTGCCTCCCGGATCCCAGCCAGGGCTCCAGGAGGTCGGGCACGTTCGCGCCCTGGGTCCCCTGAGCCTCGCGGTGCGCACGGATTCCCAGAAAGCGGGGTAGCCTTCCTCCGGATTACTAGGGACAGGGAACTCTGGGACCCCTCTCGGCCTAGCGGTCCTCAGCCGGCAGCTGGGTGGGCCAGGATGCCGCCCCAGCCCTGGGTCCGTCCCTGGGCCTGCCGGGTGGCAGGCTGCCCTGGATGGGGTCCGGCAGGCCCGGGGAGCCTGCCCCTGCTGGGCTGGGTCCAGGGGCCCTGGGGAGTGCGGCCTCCCCACCCCAGGGTCTGTCCTCGGTCCTGCTGAGTGGCAGGAGGCCCGAACGAGGTCCCGCGGGCCCGGGGAGCCTCCCCCTGCTCGGCTGGGTTCTGTGGCTCCCAGGGGCCCCGGGGAGGGCGTCCTCCCCACCCCGGAGCTCCGTCCTTGGTCCTGACGCATGGCAGGGTGCACGGGACGGGGTCCGGCGGGCCCGGGGAGGCTTCCCCTGCACCTCTGGGCCTGGGAGCCCCGGCTGGGTCCAGGGGCCCCGTCGGGCCCCGGGTCTGGTGCTCCGGCCCTGGGCCCCGTCCCCCAGCCTGCCGCACTGCCAAAGGCACAGGATGGGGTTCCGTTGTGCCCATGGAGCCTCCCCTGGCTTGGCTGGGTTCAGGAGCTCCGTCCGGGGCCCCTGAGGGCCCCGGGGAGGGCGGCTTCCCCACCCCGGGCTCCGTCCTCAGTCCTGCCGTGTGGCAGGGTGCCCGGGACGGGGTCCCGTGGTCCCGGGGAGGCTTCCCCTGCGCCTCTGGGCCCGGGAGCCCCGGCTGGTTCCAGGGGCCCCTCTGGGCCCGGGTCGGGTGCTCCAGCCCTGGGCCCTGTCCCCCGGCCTGACGCTATGCCAAAGGTCCGAGATGGGGTTCCGTCGTGCCCGGGGAGCCCCCCTCGCTTGGCTGGGTTCAGGAGCTCCGTCCAGGGCCCCTGAGGGCCCCGGGGAGGGCGGCCTCCCCACCACAGGCTCTGTCCTCGGTCCTGCCGCATGGCAGGGTGCCCGGGACGGGGTCCTGCGGGCCCGGGGATGCTTCCCATGCGCCTCTGGGCCTGGGAGCCCTGGCTGGGTCCTGGGGCCCCTCCGGGCCCAGGGTCGGGTGCTCCAGCCCTGGGCCCTGTCCCCCGGCCTGCCTCTATGCCAAGGGCCCGGGACAGGGGTCCCTCGGTCCCGTGCAGACCTCTCCCGCTTCGCCTGCTTGTCGAGGTGTCTGCGGGCGCCGGGTCGGAGGTCCCGTCGGCTCCCCCCCTCGCAGCCCCCATGGCTGGGGCCCAGCTGTGGCCCTGGGCCTCCGGTCCCCCATGCCCCGGCACCCGCTCACTCTTTCGTTGGGGCACAGAGCGACCAGATGGCTTCCTTTCGTGCCTGGCCATCTGGTCGCACCTTTCCCTCGGCCATCTGGTCGCACCTATCCCTCGTCCATCTGGTCGCACCCAATGCTTTCCTATGGGGTGACCAGATGGCCGGGCTTCCCTGGAAGTCCCGATGAGGGCTCATTTACATCCCCGATCCCAGCGAGGGCTCCAGGAGGTCGTGTACTTTTGCGCCTTGGGTCCCCTCTGTAACCTCGTGTGCACGGATTACAAGAAAGGGGGGTAATTTTCCTCCGGATTACTAGGGAGA